>OX463859.1:29666222-29841325 GCA_949825065.1 Odontocerum albicorne | reverse complement strand
GAGTTGCTGACTAATATTAAAATCCGAAAGGTGTTCTATTTGGGTCATGTACTTAGAGGAGAAAACAACAAATTACTGCCCCGGATCATCCAAGACAAATAGAGGGTCGAAGAGGTGTTGTCAGGAGGCAAATCTCCTGGCTCCGAAATATACGTGATTGGGCAGGTATAAGGAGCGTTGGGGATCTTTTTCGGGCTACGGGGGACAAAGATGCCTACTCTCAGGTGATATGACACTAGGAAGAAGAAGAAGATACAGTTTATCCGATTTTTTAAATTTCCTTCTTAAATATCATTGACTTAGTTCTACCATATTTTTATTAGTCTGCGGCGTTCGTATGCGCGGTCAATGACCGGCGAAACGACCTTTGCATACCTTAACAATTTGAAACAAACAAGTGCAAGGTCCACACGCCGGTCATTCAACTCACTATCAGGCGTGGAGCGCATTCCATGTTAGAGCGAGAAGGCAACACATCTGTCGCGCCAAATCCCAAAACAGATTGTTGCCTACACGCGGCAAGAAGCGTATTGTGAATGCAGAAACGAGACGGCGGTATATCTTGCGCGCATTCCCGCACACATTCAAGAATAGTATAAATACCTACGTCTATCAATTAAATGTCTGTTTCCGCATTGCGATCTAAACAAGTTTTATTTATCAACAAACCATCCTCATCATCTCTCCTAAAAGTCTTTCATTACTACCACATCTATAACTCACATTTTCACTGTATTTTTTCATGTTAGTCTTTCTTCATTTATCAGTTCTTTATACCCAAACCATCTCAGTGGTCTTCATCCTACTTACGACACTTGTATTAAGTTCACATTCATCCCTAATCAATTCATTTCGTATTCTGTCATTGGTCTTCCTCTCACAATTGTACCACATATCTATTTCGTTAGTCTTTCTTCATACATTCGTTCCACGTGCTTACCCCATCTTAGCCTACTCTTTGTCATCATACTCAACACATCAGCTTTAAATTCACATTCATCTCTTATCATACATTTTCACTCCATCAATTATTTTCAGTCTATGCATTTCTACCGTCTCTATTCACGTCCACGTTTCATGTCTTTATATTAAAATAAGTTTTTAAAGATCAACAAACTTTGCAAAAGATTTTGAATTTCAATTTTACTTGGTGTTGAAATTTATAATTAAATTCATTTAATTATGAATTCCTTTAGTACCTTTTGTATTGGTGACGGTGACTGTATTGTGTACCATCACGCAATTTCCCTGTTGGGCTAGGCAGAGAAGACAGGCTAACATACTCTCCTATCTCAACACCTATCCACTACCACGCCTTCCATCAACTCATTTTATACAATATATTTCTTTAAGTAGTTTTTATTCATTCATTCATTCTGCATGCTCAAACTATACGAGTATGACGATAAATTACAGAGTTAAAAAAGTTAATTGTATAAGAGATGAGAAGAGAAAGATCTGAGAATAAATGTTGCGAAATCGTAAGTCAAAGTGATAGAAAAGAGTGAAAGGAAATTGATAGTTAAGTGTGAAAGGCTTGATATGGATAAGCAATGAAATATTTCGGTAGTATTTTATTTAATTATTTATTTAACACTTTTATTGCAATACAATCTGGAGGGCTTATTGCCAGGCGGCAATCTCTTCCAACCAACCAGACAAAAGTAAATGAAGCAAGTTACATGGTCACATAAATCATTCCAATGACTATCAATTCCTACGATATCCATAAACACATACGTGAGCATACCTATGACCATGAACCCCACAGAGACGGACAATCACCCGAACATTATTTTTCATATAAAGTGAGATATAATCAATCAAAAGGAAAGGAATGGATGGTGGAGAGGAAAGGAAAAGAAAATTCAGGAATGAAACACGTTATTTTACTGACTAGAAATTAAGAGTTTTTTCAATCGCTTCTTAAAGCATGCCAAGGACGGAGCGAGTCTTACATTGGTTTGTAACTGATTTTATCAGATGATGGAAGATACGAACAGTATGTAGAGATAGAAAATAAAGTGAATGAAGTAGTAAAACATATTATATACTCGAACCGAACAGTATCAAAATCAGGTAAGATAATAGTCAACAACAGTATTATTGTTTCAACTTTGATGTATGAATGTGAAACGTAAAGTGGAAAAATACTGAAAACTGCTGAACAAATTCAGTAGAAATACGTGCAATATGTGACAATATTTGACAGAACACGGAATGAAATGATTGTAGTTCGGAAATTCTAGGATGAGCCCTATGACAGCTCACAAATTAGCCCCAATACAACCTTATGTAATGTATTTACCTAAATAACTTGCTATTTATTAGAATTGAGGCTTATATTAAAGTTGATAAAATAATTAAAATTACTGAACATCGTTACAAGGTTGTATTGGGGCAAATTTGTGAGCTGTCACAGGACTCATCCTAGAATTTCCGAACTATAGGGATGAATGTGAACTTGAGACTTATGTGTAACGTAAGATTCAAAAGTGTACTTTGAGATTGTTTGGACATGTGGAATGAATGAATGAATAAAGGCAAATACAACAAATATATAGTACAAGTGTGAGTGGAAGGCGGGGTAGAGGGTAGAAGAAAGGATGGTAGGATCAAGTGAATGCTAATAAATATTTTAAGTAAAATAAATTTTAAACACTTTTGTGTTAATTTTGTTTTATTTGAGTTCACTACCAGTTTCAAAGACCTCCGTCTTCTTCGTCAGATGGAGTGAACTAAATTATGTGCAAAATATAAAAAAAAAATTATAATAGGGGTAGGGGAGAAGTGGCTAATAAGGGCAGGAAATATATTTAGCAGATGACTATTATTGAAATGAACTTGATTGTATATAATGTTGAGATTTAAGGTAGAGTACTGAACGCAAATAAAACAGTGGGGAACACTAAATAAGTGTTTTATTTATTTTACTTCTTCTCCCTGGCTCCATCCCAACTCACTGTCTACGAAGACTGTTGGGGTCAGCTCTCCTCGTCCTCAGGTTGTATGCTCTTCTGTCCCGGACTACGTCCCCCAGGCCGTGCCTCTGCATCAGGTTATCTTTTTGCACCACCCATGAATTCTTTGGTCTTCCTCTGGTTGTTATTCGAGGAAGATCCATGGAGATTGCCTGGTTCACAATGTAATCGGGTGCTCTGCGTCCAACGTGTCCATACCATCCTAATCACCTCTCCTCCATCTTGCTGTTGATGTCTGTAGAACCAAGGCTTCCACGAATGCGTGAGCTTTTTATTTTGTCTCTTAGGGACACACTAGCTTTTATTTATTTTACTAAAAAAATATAAACATGACGTCACAAACAAACGTATTTTCTAAGATTCAAGAAACAAGTGTAAGAAAGAAACGTAAAAAGTCAGAGCATTCAGTAAGAGTTGCATAAGAAGGTGGATAGTCTGGTTCTCTCTGCCAACCCCAACAGGAACATAGCTTGATGGTATGTATGTATGTTAATTTATTTATTTGTTGATTTTTAAATAATATTGAGATTAAAAACATTTAATATAACTATGTAATATATTTTTATTGCGCATCGAAATGGTAGTAAAGAAATGTCACGCGTGTTGGATGCACCCCCAATAAATGCAACAATAGGGGATGGTCTTAACGGCAGTCGGATCCAATCATTGAATATAATTGCATTATTTGTATCACAACTTGCAACACTGGTTTCCTGCATTGTAATGTGTCGCTAGGGGAGGGCGATGATGATGATGATGATTGTCACGTGTGATCAAATAAACGTATTTATTTAAAAAGGACCCAACCCACAAAGCATATATTTTAATATTTATCTGAAATATTCTAAAACTATAGATTAATATAGTACGCAAAAAATAGGCAAAAATAAGTAACAAATATTTGATATAATTTAAAAAATAATAATAATAATATAACAATTTATATAGCGCCGTTTAGATAGCAGACTCTCTCATGGACGCTATAACTCTAAATTCGAAACAATTATTGTTGACAGATTAAATATACAAAATAACAAGTTGAGTGTAAGGATAGGAAGGTGGTGGCTGTAACCTTTACATTAAGAACTTTCCCGCATCTGCATATGTTAAAAAATATATCATATATTTGGTAAGAAAACTGCAGAAAGCTTACAAATGGAAGATGAACTGAAGTGAAGTCTTTGTAGATCATCCGATATGTGATAGTTTGACTTTAGGTGTAGTGTAGTGTACATGTGTAGTGTTCATATATAAAGCTGTACATGCCAACCATATATCTAATACGAGGAGACAGACCATTCTACCCTACAGGGCTAATAACACCAAAAGTTTTACGATAATTCTCGCCTTATAAATTCGGAACGATCAATTTATTAGATGAAGAGGAAAGTTCTACTCCTGTCCGAATGAACATCTTTCAGACACATTAAAAGACACGGTAGAACATAATATGAATATTAAAAGAGTCAATGTGAAAATCAATGGTAAATGAACTAAAATCAATGGTAAATAAAAATCAAATAACATAACAGTGTTCATTGTAATTTGTTTAGTCAATCACTGTTTATTCCACTTTATATAACAGTCTGGTTAACACTTAGGGCCTATAAAAACATCTTTCTGGTTGGTTGGAAGAGATTGCCACATGGCAATAAACTCGCAAAGTAAAAAAAAAAACCAGTATAATCCTACTGGTTTCAAGGCTTTCACCTCATCATCAGGGGAGCACAAACAAACGAGCCTTGTTTGTGCTCCCCTGATGATGAGGTGAAAGCCTTGAAACTGGAAAGGGTATACCGTTACAAAAAGTGGAATAAACAGTGTTTTATGAAAACTATTGTAATTACAATGTCTGTAAACCTCCACAGTGTATTAACACTTAACGCCTTAAATAAGAGTATAAATAGTATGTAACAATATTTATTGTAATTTGTTTTGTCAAACAATGTTTATTCCACTTTGTATAACAGTATAATCCTACTGGTTTCAAGACTTTCACCTCATCATCAGGGGAGCACAAACAGACAAGTCTTGTTTGTGCTCCCCTGATGATAAGGTGAAAGCCGTGAAACGGGTAAGGTTAAACTGTTACAATAAGTGGAATAAACAGTGTTTTATAAAAACAAATTACAATGTCTTTAAACCTCCACAATGTTAATGCCTTAACTATAAATAGTATATAACAAATTTTATTGTAATTTGTTTTGTCAAACAATGTTTATTCCACTTTATATAACGGTATAATCCTACCGGTTTCAAGACTTTCCCCTCATCATCAGGGGAGCACAAACAGACAAGTCTTGTTAATAATAAGGTGAAAGCCGTGAAACGGGTATGGTTATACTGTTACAAAAAGTGGAATAAACAGTGTTTTATAAAAACAAATTACAATGTCTTTAAACCTCCACAATGTTAATGCCTTAACTATGAATAGTATATAACAATTTTTATTGTAATTTGTTTTGTCAAACAATATTTATTCCACTTTATATAACGGTATAATCCTACCGGTTTCAAGATTTTCCCTTCATCATTAGGGGAGCACAAACAAGACTCTTTTCTTTACCGTTACCGTTATATTAAGTGGAATAAATAGTATTTGATTAAACAAATTCCAATGTATTTAAACCTCCACAGTGTTAATGCCTTTGTGGCGGTCGCACACTCGGAACACTGTGGGCGTTCATACACACGGTCAATGACCGATGAAGTGACCTTTGCATTCCTCGACAAATCTAAATAAACAAGTCCGAAGTTCACACGCCGGCCATTCAACCCATAGCCCGGAGCGGACCGCATTCCATACTAGAGCGAGAACGCACCACGCTGTCTCGCCAGTTCCGTAAATAAATTGTCACCTACATACGACATTAATCGTTTTGCTAATGCAGAAACGAGACGAAGGATATCTTGCTCGCATTCCCGCACACACGCGGAAATAGTATAAATACCTACGTTTACTAATAAAAATTCTTCTTCCGCATTGCGATCCAAAACGTGTTTTATTTATCAACAAATCATCATCATCTCTTCCCTTAAGGACTAGCTCCTAAACCTTAAACAAATAATATTTTACAATATTTATTAATATCATATACATGAATTTACGGAAATAATATCGCTCGCCACGTTTCTTTAAAAATAAACAATATTTTCAAAAGTCGTTAGTGAAAACTCTTCCTCTGTTATCTAATGGTGATTGCAGAGCCCCGTAAGCGCAATTTAATTATAAAAAGCAAACAAACAAACATCGGTCAACAATAGTGGAAGATTAATTTTTCCCTAACTAGTTAACAATAATAAAATGCAAACATTGGCGCACAACTCAAATCGGAGGGAGATCGCTTGACAAAAGAATGAATATGTGCCGCTTTGCAAATATCCCTAGACCTCGATATACACGAGATTTCAAAGATGCGCGGATTTTGTTACGTTGGAAAAGAGAATAAAAACTGCTATTTTGTCAGATTGTAATACTTATTGCGCACTAGTAAATAAATTAAATAATTTATTTATCAAAGGTTGTTTCAGCTTGAACTTGCGGGACTTCAAATTAGAATATTTAACGGGTTACTTATGTAACTAAATTCGTAAGTCGCTAGACCTATAGATTTCGAGCTCGATTTCCTAGTATTCCAAAAATCTCCAGTTTGATAGAGTTCGTCTAGTATTCTCGCACTAGACTTGTGCAAGTATTATTGGCGCGCTCTAGACTTGTGCAAGTATACTTATTATTATGTTTTCCGCCAAATATTTAGTTTTTTTAGTCTAAATGTACATGGGTGCGGGCTGAAATCCCATCGATGCCCTTGTGGTCGGGCTCGCCCTACATTAGTGGGGTGTATCTCGGCCGGGAGAATGTTTGTGGGATGAGCCCGGACCTTTTAGTGACTTCTATCTTAAATGTGATTTCTGCAGTTTGTTGCGATACTCGGAATGTGTTTATTATATATATACGAGTATATGTACACATTGTGTTGCTGTCCATTATCTGTTTGTTTGAATTAACCTGAGGTGGTATTTGTGATTTGTTTTTTTTCCTGCCACCTGTTTATTTTCTGTTTTCTTTTCTTTAAATTGCACATGTAAAAAGCTGTGGGCTGAAAAACATCTGGTGTCCCCGTGGCTGGGCTCGCCCTATATTGGTGAAGTGTATCTTGGCCGAGGGGATGTTATTAGATGATCCCAGATATTTTGATAGCTTCTGTCTTTAATGTATGATATTTTCTGCAATTTATGAGTTTTTTGAAATGTATTTAAATATATTATGTACATACTATGTTGCTATCAATAAACCTGTATGTATTTATTTATTGGTTCTTCACGCAAGATATATACTCGTACATATCATCACGCCATTTCACTGCCATGATAGGAAATAGCACTTTTCGTAGCCAAGGGATCAGTTTGGAGAGGTTTGTAGTTACTAGAGGCGTGGAAGAACGACGCACTAAAGGAACAATCCCAATATGTTGGACTGACAAAGTGAGATGTACAACTGGACTACCCTTACCAACTGCCCTTAGAACCGCGGGATGCAGGGATGGATGCAGAGGAGTCATCAGAGGCTATCATGGGAGTCACGATGAATATTTTTTTTGTTCTTTGAATGTTGGTATGGTGTGTAAAGGACACTTCCACATCTAAACACTATCTCATACAATATCTACGATTTCTCTGCCTTTCTTCGTTTTCTTCTTTCAAAATATTTTTCACTAGATAACCAACCATATTTTCTTTGGTCCTCCTCTACCACTCAAATTTGTACTTCATATTTGTTTTTTTAAATTCATTCATTCTACGCACCCAAATCACGTGCGGTTGTATTATTAAAATGTTTGATGAAAAACTGTTATTTCCGTGCCTACTCCAGTGGTTCTAAACCCAAAGGTTCGTCTTATGAAGACACAATGTTGTCTCATAGCAACGCTCTTCAATATGTATTAATCACCTACTCCGTTAAGTTGAACACAAACACAAGTTGAAAACAAGCATAAGTTGAACACGTGTGTGACCTCATATATGATATACGTATTTCGTGTGTCGCTCAGCTCCTTCAAGTGAAATCTCTTGAATTTAATGTAGCGTAGTACTTGAAATAATTATTTTTTTATATTATCTAACATGCTACATTAGCTGGGACGACCAAGATCTGAGTGAATGTGATGGAATACAAGTAGCCTGAACGAGTGGACTTGTTTTTTGCTAAATAATTAGTGTAAGAATTGTTATCTAGTTATAAGTAGTATGTAGGTGTTAATTATTTCTAAGATCTCATATATTAAGATTGAATAAATAAAATAAAATGCCATGTAGGAAAATAAGATTAAGTAAGTTCATAAATGATAACATATAATTAAGGTTAGTTAAGTAATAAATGTGTATATAGGTATAGCCTTGACAAATGTTTGTACGAGTACAATAATTTACTCTGTTTAATAAAAAAAAAAAAAAAACATGCTACATTTTAGTGTTTTAGCGTAACATATACATTTTGGCAATAGTTTTCACAAGTTTTAAAATGTTGAACTGTTTTATTCATGTTTTTTTTTGTACTTGTAATATTTGGTCCTCGCACGAATTAGGGAAACCTGTGATGTGCAAAGTACCTGAGAAAATAAATGAATAAATGGAGTAATAAATCATATGAATAAATGAAATTGATTCACACTTTCTCTAAAACGTTGAATTCTAAATCGAATTTATAAAAAGGTAAAATGGGGAGCCGGAGGGGTGGGTTAAAACGTACCTCAGGGTAGCGAACGAGCGAGCGATCAAGATTCTATCTGACTAATTCTACTCGAGACCTTATCTGGCACAACAATGGCAACCGTTCCGGGATGCGACCGGCGCAGAATGGAGGACTGTCAAAATAAGGGGATAACTTGATATAATAATTGCTGCGGTTATCTGCCCAACACCGGGGTGGTTTTTGAAAGAGCACCTCATTGTTGATACACGTATACTGTATTCGAGTCAAAAGAGAGATTTTTTCTTGTTTAATTTGCCATCTTTTTGATGAAGTGTTGGATATCTTTGTGTTTTTTTTTAATTATATTTTTATCAAATGAACTTTTTTAAATCGAATAACATTGTATCGGACGTATGCGTCATCATAAAACATATTTAGATTAGTTGTTTAATGTGTGTTGATATTTGGTTGTATTTTTATTTATTTGGTATTTTTGTGTGATTTTGTATAAATATTTATGTTTGTTGGGGTTTGTGCGGTGTCGCAACTGCAACGGAAATGTAGACTTATGCGTGGTCGTCACGAGACTATATCGCTGGCCGGCCGGCCTCTGCATGCACAAAACTCTCGAAAATTGTGGTGTTTCGCGAGGTGTGACCGCATGCAGTGGCGGAAACATGCACTTGCGATGACCGATTGACCGCACATTAGAAGCGAAAAAGACCAAAATTAAATATCTTCTCAGTTCACTCTGCCTACTGTGTTTTACTTGCGAACATCTATTACCTGCCTAAGAGGAATCTCTTCACCCCGCTACCTTTACACCGATCCTACGCCTTCGAACGTGAACTGAATTCTCCGAGCATTGCGCAGCAGCCATCTACCTATGTTGCAGTTCTTTGTACCGGTGGCGTACAAACGTAGTTATTTATGAAACAAAATTGAAAGCTTTTGTATTTTAAAACAAATAAATAAAACGTATCAAATACATTAATTTAAAAAAAAAATTTTTCACCAACAGTACAATTTACTTTACGAAATTATTTATAAAAAGACACTCACACAATAAAACAATAAAAATAATACATAAGTATTTTTTTTTAAATATTGCATAAAAATTTAACAATATTCATGATTGATTATACGATACGGGACCGTCTAGAGTCAGATGCTCGCACCTCACCACGCCAAGTGTCACCGAAATAATAGTTAATACAAAAACAACACTTTATAAATACTCGAATAATTCTTATTTTATAGCTCAACAGGCTATGGTACAATTTATCGGCAATCTTAGCAAATTGATTTAATAAAATATGCATTCTTTATATAGGGGAATTAAGTTGTAAATTAGAGATATTTTGTTTACAATAGAAAATAGCCCTATTACGAGTATGGATTGAAGGAACTCTAATATAAAAAAGTTAAGCAATTCAGGCCATTTTAAGTGAGAGTTCGCACAGGTTGTATTGTATAACAAAAGTTCGCATATGTTGTATTGTACAACAAAAGTTCTCACAGGTCGTATTGTACAACAAAAGTTCGCACAGGTCGTATTGTACAACAAAAACTCGCACAGGTCGTATTGTACAACAAAAGTTCGCACAGGTTGTATTGCATAACAAAAGTTCGCACAGGTTGTATTGTACAACAAAAGTTCTCACAGGTTGTATTGTACAACAAAAGAGTAATAACACGATACATATGTTGCTACTTGTAGTCTATTTAATTTTTCTTACTGTATCATTATTATTGTTATTATGGTATATCGATCAGTTTCTCCGAACTCTAACAACCCATCGTCCTCTTTACCTCCAGTCTCCCCTCATCGTTAAGGGTAGGTCCAATTTAAATCTGTCACATGACCGAGCGAGCCTTTTGTATTCCTAATGTCCATTAAAACTCCCTCCAGGAGCGCCGACCCTTAATGTCCTGATAAAAAGCGAAATGAGATCAGTCTAATATGTTCATAGTTGGAGCCGTTTACTCGGAAACAATTCGGCGTCTCTCAATTATAATACCATATTTGTGATTTAGTTGTCAATTCATTCTAGAAAAAAATGGTACATATTGTTTTTTGTTTTATCGAAGATGAATCAAGTACATATATACCTACTCGTAATATAATCTAATGTAATTTTTTGGGGCATGCACATATGACAAAGCGCCAAAATATATAATTATGACGTCTCTTTAAACCCTTTTTTTACTTTACTGTATTACACTTTGTAATTTGTTTAGTCTAACACTGTTTATTTCAATTTATATAACGGTATAACCTTAACGGTTTCAAGGTTTTCGTCTCATCATCAGGGGAACACAAAGAGGACTGAATTTTGTTCGAACTGACACCGACATACACGCTACTGGACTGGTACCGACATACACGCCAACCTGGACAGATTAGAGCCCCTACAAACATCCAAATCAGTACATTAGAATGAACATCTGGCAAATTCATATATTCCCAAGATCTGACCGGTGCTTGCTTAAGTTGTTTCCTGCCTCCCGCCACCCACAATCCCCAACCCGATTGTTTTAGCGTTAGAAGCGTCTGTTTATCGGTACCAGTTCGAAGATAATTCCGTCTTGTTTGTGCTCTCCCGAGGATGAGGTGAAAACCTTGAAACCGGTAGGGTTACACCGATATATTATATAAAGTGGAATAAAGAGTGTTGACAAAATGAAGTGGTAATGGGCAGGACACGTAGCCATAATGTCAGATTCCCGATAGACATCCGAAATAATCAAGTGGTACCCAAGAAGCATTAAGAGGCCCAGAAAAATACCGAAGTCACGCTGGATGGATGAAATCAGGAAGCATGGCAGCATCACATGGCACCAACATACAAAAAACCTTATTATTTGGAGTCAACTTGGGGAGACCTTCATCCAGCAGTGGATCGACTGAGGTTAACAATAATGACGATGATGATGATACAGTGTTGGACTTAACAAATTACAATAAATAAATAAATATATAATATATTTATTGAAAGCAATATAATATGTATGTATATACATAACATACACCATTTAAATTGTTGATAGCAACATAATAGGTATGTATATACATAACATACATTCAGAAATTGCTTATACATATTTATAATTATTCATATAATGAAAATTGTTGATTTAAATTGTTGATAGCAACATAATATGTATATACAATATATACATAACATACACCATTTAAATTGTTGATAGCAACATAATACATATGTATATACATAACATACACCATTTAAATTGTTGATAGCAACATAATATGTATATATATACTCGTACATAACATACATCCTGAAATCGCTTATATGTATAACATATTTCAAGATATTCAAGATAATGGCGAAGAAAATACATTTAAGAGAGAAGCTATTAAAAAGTCTGGGCTCATCTCGTAACATTCTTCCAATCTAGATACACCCCTACCAATAGAGGAGGATCCCGATCTTAGTACAAACAGGCGGGCTTATTACCATGTGAAAATTTCTTCCAATTAACCAAAAATAGGTTACAGACACCTCCAGTGAAAACCTGAATACTTTAAAATAAACTGGAATACTTTTAAAAATCTCAAGTTCAACAGAAATCGAACCTGAACTTCCGGGTTGGGACATATGCATCTTACCAACTAGGCTACGGATATCGTATATCAACGTATCAACATTTAAAAAAATATATATAATTCAGAATCAATATATCTTTAAAAAAATATGATACATAAACAAATTATTTCATTATTTATTTATTTCTTGTAATTTGTTTAGTTTAACACTGTTTCATCATCCCTATTGTTAACCTGAGTCGATTCCCTGCTGGATGAAAGTCTCCACAAGTTGACTCCAAATAATTAGGTTTTTTGCTCGTTGATGCCATGTGATGCAGCCATGCTTCCTGATTTCATCCATCCAGCGTACCTTCGGTATTTTTCTGGGCCTCTTCATGCTTCTTGAGTACCACTGGATTATTTTGGATATCTATCGGGAATCGGACATTCTGGATACGTGGTCTGCCCATTATCACTTCATTTTGCCAACACTTTTTATTCCACTTTATACAATATAACGGTATAACCTTACCGGTTTCTTCTTCTTCTTAAACTTTCTGTAGACTCAAGAGTCTGTTACTGCAGGATTGTCCTCGTGTGGACGCCGTTCATCCGGCACCTCATGCAGAACTATGTAAAGAATTCTTGTGGAATTCATTCTCTGTACATGTTGGTACCAGTATCGTCGACGCTGTCGTCCCCACCTGACCACATCTTAGACCTCACAGACCTCTCAGATTGTGGTGTTCCTTACACGATCACGCAAAGCCTTCCCAGCAATAGCACGTAGAGTTCTCATTTATGTTGTCCTTAGCATACTTTTTGTCCTGACAGTGCCCGCCCTCGCTTCGATGCCATATGTGAGGATAGGTCGCACACAGGTCTTATAAATGCGTACCTTGCTATCTGTTCTCATATCTTTATTCCTCCATATGACATCTCTCGGGCAGCCCGCCACAACTGCAGCTTTATCTACCTGAGGCCTTACTTCTCTGGGGAGGTCATGAGAACTAAGCAGTTCCCTGCCGAGATATCTGAACTGGGCTGCTTGTTCAGGGTTTAAGGGGTTACCGATTTCAAGGGTTTTAAATTCCTTGAAACCGGTAGGGTTATACCGTTATATAAAGTGGAACCAAGAGTGTTGTACTTAACCAATTACAATGTCTTTAAACCTCCACAGTATTAATGCCTGTATTATAAATAATATATTTATTTATTTACAACGAAAGTGTAACACAATACTATAACACAATACTGTAACACAATACTATAACACAATACTATAACACAATACTATAACACAATACTATAACACAATACTATAACACAATACTATAACACAATAATATAACACAATACTATAACACAATACTATAACACAATAATATAACACAATACTATAACACAATACTAGAACACAATACTATAACACAATACTATAACACAATACTATAACACAATACTATAACACAATACTGTAACACAATACTATAACACAATACTATAACACAATACTATAACACAATACTATAGCACAATACTATAACACAATATTATAACACAATACTATAACACAACACTATAACACAATACTATAACACAATACTATAACACAATACTATAACACAATACTATAACACAATACTATAACACAATACATTAACACAATACTAGAACAAAATACTATAACACAATAGTATAACACAATACTATAACACAATATTACAACACAATACTATAACACAATTCACAATCGATTTTTAACTGTTAAGTTTATTTACTAAATAAATAAATAAAAACAATTATCTTAGGTTGATGACCAATTATTTAAAAAAATATATATTTCAGAAAGAAAATGTCAATACACGAGCGATTTTCACAAATCGAGGTCGAATTATGCTCAAAAGGAAAAACATCCCCGTATTGTGGGAGGGGTATATAGCGATTGTTATGCGGGAGTTGGTGGTAATATTGAGGGGAGGGGGGGACGGAGCTTATTTCTGTAGAGGGGGCGTAAGAGGCGAGAGTGGAGGGGGCAGGACCCAACTGTGGGTGTCGATGCGGAAAATAGATTTAGCGTCCTAGGAGCTCCATTTACTAGGGATGGTGGATGTGATATGAAATGATACTCTATTTGTATATTTTTTACAAAGTAATTAAACAACTGTGATAGGTTTGTGGGAACCACGGTCGTCGCTGAATATTGTCAACACATGCGGTCAACGACCGACGACACGACCTTTGGATATGTCCAAAGGTCGCATACCAAAACATTGACGCGGCCGGACATCGCGCTAGTCCCGTAAACAAATTGTTTACCCACAATACTATTTACGATGCATTCCACAGTAGAAAGAGAACGCATCACGCTGTCTCGCCGTTTCCGCAAATAAATTGTTTACCCACAATACTATTTGCGATGTCTGCAATACTTCAACTAACCATTTCTGCACGCACAGAAGCGAGATAAAAATATATCGCGGGCGCACTTCCGCGCCCATTCTGAAATGTATAAATACCCACTTACCGATAAATAAAACATTCATTCACTCTCTCTTTCCGCATTGCTAATTGACGTATTTTATTAACATACCAAACAATCAAAATCATCAACACGTCCCACTACAAGCATTCCGCTAAAGGTTCATTGAATATGTTCTCGGTAAGATACAGGCAAAAACCTAGTTTACTGGGGACAGGACAAATGAAAGGCAACAAAACCAGACCCATTAAAATCGTGCGTTCACATTAAATTACTTGTTGTTTTTTCACAAATGATGTATTCATAAAATGTCTTGCCATATACAAATAAAATAAAATGAAAAATATACCACAACAAAATCTCTTTCAATTTGAATGAAACTGAAAGGCAGCTAATAAGCGCTACTATACAAATTCAACTGCGATGAGGTGTGAAAGTGGGATAAGTACAAACAGAAAGCCAAAATTTTATGAATTATCGTATTTATACATACATATATATCATCACATCGTTTTCTTGTCAGGGTAGGCCGAGAGGGGAGAGCGCCTGGTTTTCCTACCACGACACATACCTTTCGCCTTTTCTACATCCATACACTTTCTCATACGCTCTACGAAGCCGAAGTTAGCCGATTATGGCCGATAGTCTCTTTCTTAAGCCCGATGTGTATTACTCACCGCCGGATACTATATGTATTGTACATTTTCTTCTAAAATTGGGGGCGTTAGAAAGCACTCATCAACGTATTTAAGTGACACTTTTAATATACGAGTATATGTATATAAGTGTATGTGTATATATCATCATCATCATCATCATCATTGTCAACCAGGGTCGATCCACTGCTGGATGAAGGTCTCCCCAAGTTGACTCCAAACAGTTCGGTCCTTTGCTCGCCGATGCCACGTGATGCTGCCATGCTTCCTGATTTCGTCCATCCAGCGTACCTTCGGTCTTCTTCTAGGCCTCTTTATGCCTCTTGGATACCACTGGATTATTTCGGATGTCCATCGGGAGTCTGACATTCTGGCTATGTGTCCGGCCCATTGCCACTTCATTCTTTTGCACACCTTTATAACGTCTTCTACCTTTGTTATATTGCGAATCCAGGTGTTTCGTTTACGGTCTCTTTTAGTATATCCTAACATGCATCTCTCCATGCCCCTTTGTGCGGTCTGGAAGCTTTTGTGTGTTCTTTACTGTGAGCGTCCATGTCTCGCAGCCATATGTAAGTACTGGAAGAATGCACTGGTTGTAGACCCTTCGCTTTAAGGATATTGGGAGATTACTTTTGAAGATGTTGTTCAACGTCCAAATGAGCTCCACGCCAGTTTTGTCCTTCGTGCTATTTCCTCCGATATGCCACCTACAAAGGAAGTAAGTTGGCCCAGATACACATATTCCTGGACAAGTTCTAGCGGCTTTCCATCTACGTTTATTGGTTTGGGGTAGCAAAGCCGTTCATCATATATTTGGTTTTTGAAATATTCATTTTTAAACCAACTCCCCTGCTGACCTCTGCCAATTCTTGCAGTTGGTGCTGAAGATCATTCGGGTTTTGTGAGAATATAACGATATCGTCTGCAAATCTCAAATGGCTCAGGTATTTTCCATCAATCGCCAGCCCTTTATTTTCCCATTCTAGTTTTTTAAATATGTATTCCAGTGTAGCTGTGAATAATTTTGGGGAAATAGTGTCTCCTTGACGAACTCCCTTATCGATTTGGAAGGTTTGTATGTGTATATATGTATGCGTATATACCATATATATATAATTTTGAATATTTTTTTTAATGTTAACAATCTTTGCATTTTTCAATATAATTGGGCTAAGCCAGTATTGTGAAAATAAATGTATAAATAAAAAAAAAATTTAAATAGTACAACCTGGTCAGCTTATTACATTAAAGGCAAATTTATTCAATCAACCAGAATAATGTTGAAAATACTGTAATAAAAAAGACCCCTGAAATCAATTTAACACATTATGACTTCAACATCAATCGATTAAGAAGACAGGCACTATACCTACAAGGCCATGGAGACCATCTCAAGTAAAAAGAGGAAATATTTAGTAGAAATAAATAATTGAAATAGAAACATTTTGAACTGCATTAGTCGGCCAATCTTCGTCTTTCCAGTGTCATGTCAGGTCCCCCCAACGTTGAATATCACCTGAGAGTTGGCATCTTTGTCCCCGGCAGCCCGAAAATGATCCCCAACGCTTCTTATACCAGTCCAATCACGTATATTGCGGAGCCAGATTTGCCTCCTGCCAACACCTCTTCGACCCTCTTTTTAGCCTTGGATGATCAGGTGCAGTAATTTGTACTTTGCTCCTCTAAGTACATGACCCAAGTAGGACACCTTTCGGATTTTAATATTAGTCAGCAACTCTCTATCAACTTTGGCTCTTTGAAGAACCCTTGTGTTACTGACCATATCCGTCCAGGGTATCCGTAGCATTCCCTGGTGCATCCACATTTCGAATGCTTCCAGTCGGTTCATGCTACCAATTTGAGGGTTTTATCAAAAGTCGCACGAGATGATTCAATTCTGCACTTGACTTCGGTTTCTGGGTCGAGGTCTTCCACTAGGATACTTCCGAGGTATTTAAATGTTTCCACTCTCTCTACTCGTATATCAGTACCGTTCAATGTAAGACGTGTTCCTTCGTGATCCTGTCGGCCAAACACTATGAACTTAGTTTAACCCACGTTCATGCTGGCCTATAATTGTTTTTTTTTTTATGAAGTGTCGTTTTTATATTAAGTCCCTTGCTGTAGAGTACCTTTCTAAATGGTTTCCACCCCAAGAAACATTAAAATGGATCTCATTGAAGCGTTTGAGTCTGCGTCACTGGAACCCGCGAATCCGCCCCTCCCCACTTGTGACCCTCCCTCTCCCATCATCCCCTGCCACCCCCTTGCGAGCCGCACTCGGGGGAAGCCCCTGGCTTTTTGCGCTAATATTTTAATTGTCTAGTTAGCAATTCTAATTTATCCTGAACAGGGTGTCAATTAATGTTGTTTTTAATTAAGGGTGAATTTTGGTTCATTTTCCATAATTTTCCACGCTTTTTGTGTATACATTACGATTTTCTTAAAAATATATATTTGGATTTTTCTTTATTACCTTTATTCTATTTTTATCGTATTGTATAAAAAATATTATTTATTTAATAAACACTTTATTGCAAAAAAAACATCTGCCGGGCTTATTGTCAAGCAGCAATCTCTTCCAACCAACCTGATAAAAGTAAATAAAGCAAGTTATTCTACATGGTCGCAAAAACATTCAAATCATAACCATCCCCACGAAATCCATGAACATATGTACATTACGAGTAAATGAACATACGCCCATAAACCTCACGAAGACGAACAATCACCCGAACATTCCTTTTCACATAAAGTGAGATAGCATCAATCAAAGGAAAGTTACTTTCTTATCGTACATAATACAACCTATTATTTATTGCCATGTGGAAATTTCTGCCAATGAACCAGAAAATAGATTAAAGAAGCTTTAAGTGCAAACATGAAATCCTTTTTTTTTATACGCCATTAGAGATACTAAGACTGTAAATTTATTAAAAAAAATTGGGTACCAACAGCAATCGAAACAGCAATCTCTGGGTCGAAAGAAAGACATTTTACCAACTAGGCCATAGCGAAATGTATTATTTTGTACGAAGTTTATTTCTGAGTCTATCAATTTCTCGTGTGTCGTATTTAAAAAAATATATTTCGAAGCTTTTTAATTTTTTTTCGAATTTTATATCGTAAGCTGATGATGACCAATGTTTCGATGACAATACACCTTTCGTACAAATGACAATGTAAAATGTTGTTTATAGTTAAGGCAAAAGATAGAAAGTTAAAATTATTAGTTTAAAGATATTGTAATTTATTTTTATCAAACACTGTTTATTCCACTTTTTTGTAACGGTATAACCCTACCGGTTTCAAGGCTTTCACCTCATCTTCAGGGGAGCACAAACAAGACTTGTTTGTGCTCTCCTCGTCTTGTTTGTGCTCCCCTGGAGATGAGGGGAAAGCCTTGAAACCGGTAGGACTATACCGTTACAAAAAAGTGGAATATACAGTGTTTAATAAAAATAAATCAAAATGTCAAATTTATTATACTCATTAATGTTTTTTTTAATACACCATGAGTATGAGGGCTGCAATACCTTCGAAACATCGGGCATCATTTACATACTTTTAAATTATTTGATGATTTATTGTCTTTTTCAATATTGTTCTTCTTCTCAGTGTCATGTCAGGTCCCCCCAACGTTGAATATCACTTGAGAGTAGATATCTTTGTCCCCGACAGCCCGAAAAAGATCCCCAACGCCCCTTATGCCAGTCCAATCACGTATACTGCGGAGCCAGGAGATTTCCATATTGTTATAAAAAATAATCGATCGACAGGTTATCCCTCTTGATCTAGTATGATTGTCATCAATTATGTGTATAGGAGACGCATATGCATGTATTGTTTATTGCGTGCATGCTGTTGCAATTCTTAACAGAGTAAACCCAAAATGGCAAAAATATTAAACATTGGCAGGTTTAATTTGCTCCATTTCTCGCTGGGTTATAAAACTTATATAGTGCTTTTTTGTTGGTTAATAGCACTGGTAAATAACACAGATATATCATAAAACACCCTTATTCTAGTCGATCCACAGCCTGGCACTTTAAGCTCTTTGAAGCTCTGGCCGTTTCAGTTCCGGACCAATCTATTAAAGGGATTAATCCAATCAATGGCCCTGAGCAAAACTCTTAGGACTGGTTATTTTGGAATCTTATTTGCTTATATTGGCATCTTATGTTACATACCATCGAAAACGACACAGATCGATTTTTTTGACTCCGCGACCTTACTATGTGTAATTATTTTCATGAATTGAGAACCTCCATGGCCTAGTTGGTAAGACGCTAGACTTCCACCTAGGGGTTTCGAATTCAATTTGTGATGACTATTGAAAAAAAAAATTAAAATGGCCCCAGTCTGGCAATAAAGTTTGCCCAAACGTCTCGTCCTAAATCCTCTCCAATTATAAAGCATAGTGTATGAGGTGCATGCCGCGTGATAACATACTGGTGGTCCATGCGAAAGGTCACCGGTTTGAATCCCGAATGACACAGGATTTTTCCGCCTTATATTCGGGGGTAAAGGAATACCTACGACTTTGATGTCTATTTATTCAAAAGAAAGAGAAAACACTCTGCTCCAATCGTCTCCCTTCGGTGTGCCATCGGATTCAGTAAAAGTATGTGGCCGGTGAGTCTGCTGGTGTGTAACGGTTTACTCACTTCTCTACAGGACAAAAAACTCTACGGGACGGATTAGCTTTCTAACTGAATTGACATTCGAATGGCGAGGAGAGCCTCGACTACGAAAACATAGTGTCATCACCATCACAGAGATAACAAATCTCTACTTCATTATGCCTTGGCACACATCTTTCACTTCTGCCACACCCATACACCATAAAGAATTTTCAGTATTTTGCCTATCCCAATTTAACTCTTTTGGTACTCCCACATTTTTCTAGGTCTTCCCAAAGTTCTCTAATGATTAATAATTATGAAAATTCATTTACGTTCCGTAAGGATAGCAATGTTTTGTAAAATGATAAATTTGATTTTGAAACCTTCATTTTAAGCACATCCTATCATCGAATGTGATCTTGTCATAGTTCTGGGTACTCTCAATTAGAGTCCTTGGCTTCACGTTCCCCATAATGTGCTAAGCCCTAAGGGCAATTGAACCCCGCCTTGGGCATCTGTCGTATTATCCATTGTGAATATGGCTTAACTTAAATTAAACTCCTGTCTCGCCTAATATACACTTAAGACTCGGGTCCAATATATAAGTTACTCTTACAATATCTTATTTGGGAAACTGTGTCACGGCTGATCTAATTAATAACCACGTATAACTGGGACGTTATTGTATATCTATATTATTAGAAAATTCAATTCCATTCTTAAAATACCCATGCTGTTATGGGGGACAAAATGAATACTCATCCAGCGCGATCCCCATTAGAAGATCGAAATCTTCTTTATTTTTCATGAGCGCAACATCACGTAGTGACGAAGGAAGAACGCCTCAAAAAGACTCCTCCTTTTTTTTAGGTCTTCCTAAACATATATCATCTCTACTACTTTATAGATTGTTGAAAAAAATATATCAATCTTTCTTTTTACGTGACTGTGGCGGTCGCACACTCGGAACACTGTGGGCGTCCATACACACGGTCAATGACCGATGAAGTGACCTTTGCATTCCTTGACAATTCTAAACAAACAAGTCCGAAGTTCACACGCCGGCCATTCAACCCGTAGCCGGGAGCGGACCGCATTCCATACTAGAGCGAGAACGCACCACACTTGTCTCGCCAGTTCCGTATTTGAATGATACCTACATACAACATTAATCGTTTTTGCATTCGCAGAAACGAGACGTAGGCATATCGCGAGCGCATTCTCGCGCACATTCTAAAATGATATAAATACCTACGTCTACCAAATAAATCACTCTCTCTTTCCGCATTCCGATCTAACGAGTTTTATTTATCAACAAATCATCATCATCTCTTCCCTTAAGGACTAGCTCCTAAATGACCAAACCATATCAATGTTTTTTTCTTCTTCTTAAACACTGTATAGTCTTTCAATACACATTCTTTATTAATATTCCCATTACTTATTTCATCATAAATTGGGTATTCCACACTGTGCAACGCTCTCGAGTTTGTTTAATTTTTTTGGACAGCATTATTTAGATTCCTTGACAAGTTTTTCAATTATTTTGAAATCCTTACGATAATAATAAAAATTATCTATTAATATACTAATCGTACTTTACATTAATCGAAGTAATAGTGGCGACGACGGACTTAAGGTCCAGCCTCACGGAAGAAGGAAAATGACTCGCAGCGTATATATAAATATATATACTTTTAAATCCGCCTAAGATCTGGAGTTCATGCAGCCTAGTTGTCAGTACTTTCCCAGAAAACTTCGAATGCAGCAAAACTATATTTTGACCCTATTAGATCGGAGTGCAGTACCCAGTCAGCCTGAAGATGAACCGATGTAAGGCTGAGTTGAGATTCCTTTGGAAATTAGTGACTCAATTATCAACTCAGTACAACGAAGAAGAAGAAAGAAGAAGAAGAAGAAAGAATAAGAAGAAGAAATAAGAAGAAGAAAGAAGAAGAAGAAAGAATAAGAAGAAGAAAGAAGAAGAAGAAGAAAGAAGAAGAAGAAGAAAGAAGATGATCAACGAAACGCGATCTGGAAAAAAATACAAAAATAGGGTGAAGGCATAAGATTGAAGCCAAAAAGTTTGTCGTTGAGACTTGCATAACCAGATAGAAATTTCATAGTCCTATAGCTTAGATACACCCACAAGGAGCCGAAATGTGCCTAGATGCAAGGAAACAAATTAAATATCTGTTTTATTACAGTTTTGATCAAGTATTGTAGATTTCGAGTTTGGATAATCTACTAGAATTCTATTGAAATGAGCTTAGATTTGAGGGTCCTTTTTTAAGCAGGCTAAAAATCCCTGTAAACTTTTGAAATATATTTCATCCCCTTTTGTACAGATAATACTTGCAAATCCTTGAAATCAACCGTGCAAAGAAAATCGTTTGAAACATTTCAATTAATGTCGATCCTTTTATTTTCTTCAGGAGACAGAGCCAGTCTGTGCTGCCACCTCAGGTCCTTCGGAATCAATTACTGGATATCTCCTTTTCCTGTAACGATCTTTCAGTAATCCAGGCAGGGGTGCTCCTAGATGGGAGACAGTTATGGAACTTGTTCGAAATGAGCCGAAAACGTCATTTTAATCATTTTTTTATTTTTATTCTTTCATGTATATAGTTAAGTATGAAACATATTTGAACAAAATTTTAGTGTACAGCAATTATTTCAACCAACTAGCTAATTTTGGATACATAACTGTTTTAATCCAGAATATATTTAAGGAACTAAATGTATTCGTTTAAACTGAACTAAAAGAAATAATAAATAGATTTATAATTTTAATCAACAATTAAAAAAACTACAGGAAAGGAATTCATTCGAGGATAAGGAAGGTAAATAAAGATTAAGTATTTTTTAAAACGATGGAAGTGGTAAGAGGGATAACGAACAACGTGTAGCGATAGGAAATTAAGTCAACCGGGCACTAAAACATACACTGCTAAGATGATAGTCCATGACAGTGTTTTAGTACCAACTTTGATGCATGGGAGTGAAACGTGGATGTGGAAAAGATTTGAAAAAAGCCGAATAACGGTTATAATGTGTGATAGAACACGTAATGAAATTATTAGGGATTAATAAATAAATAAATAAATAAATATAGGTTTATTGACAGCAACATAGTATGTACAAAATATATTTAAATAACACTTCTAAAACACATAAATTGCAGATAATAAATTAATTACAGAAGCTATCAAAAGGTCTGGGCTCATCTAATAACATCCCCTCGGCCAAGATACACCCTACCAATATAGGGCGAACCCAGCCACGGGGACACCAGATGTTTTTCAGCCCACGCCCTTGAACACGTAGAACAAGAATATAAAAAAAAACACAGAAAATAAATAGAAAAAAAAAAACATTCAAGAGAGAAGACATTAAAAAGTCCGGGCTCATCCCACAAACATTCCCCCGGCCGAGATACACCCCACCAATGTACGGCGAGCCCGACCGCAAGGGCATCAGGGGGCTTCCATCACACACCCCCGCATATCTAGATTAAAGAATAAATCAAAAAAAAAAACGAAAAACGTATGGCAGAAAACAAAACAAAAAGTAAACCCATATATACCACCTCAGGTTAACTGTCAGCAAGAACGAGACGAAAAAGAAAAGCCTGAAAGAAGTCCAAATTTTACATAATGACGAATGGGAAGTTAAATAGTTGAGACAACATTGAAATAGTTAGGCAGTAATACATTGAAATAGATAAGCAGTTTTAAAAGAATGAATGAGGAGATAACGCACAAACACGTATTCACAATCCTCGATTCACCACCAGCGAAAAGAAAGAAAATAAGAAAAGAAAAGCAAACAAGAGACCCATTAACCACTGAGAAACCCATTAACTACCAAGAATGTAAACCTAAGGTTGATAAGTTGAGTAAGTTGAAGAGCATTGTGGACTTTGTCCATCGATTGTCTCGGATTGTGAAGGTGTGCAAAGGTCGTCTCGTGGGTTCAGTGACCGCGCATACGGTCGCCACAAGCACTTTGAGATGGTTTTGACGTGTAGAAGGAAGAAAGGAGAGAGATTAATAAAACAAATACTTAGTGCCAATGTGAGTGGAAAGCGTAGTAAAGGAATGAGTGCTATTGAAGAGATACTGTTCTCTGAACGGAGCTAACATATATAAGTTGTTCTCTTATTACAATATTATTATTGAAAGTCGTTTGGTAGTCGATCAAGGCACAGCAAGAAAAATAATATAGCTTTGGAACGGCCCTGGTTCCAGAATCCAGGAAATTGCCTCCCATTTGAGCGTTGCTTAAGGAAGGTTAAGCGAATTGAAATCCTTTTGTAATTCTATTACAGTTTTTCCGGAGAAGGACGATAAATTTTTTAAATCCTCGGGACACTCAGGAGTCTTGGCTATTTACAATACTAAGCTATTTTCATTTTATTAGAAGAAAAAATATTTATAAACTTACGCGTTTCTGTTGTGTATCTTTTTTAAATTTTTTAATCAGCATTGTTGTAAAAAAATTGACCAATTTTTGTTAGAACGCTCTTGGGGAGAGAATGCTCTCTTAACGGTGCTATATATTCTGTCCTTTTATAATGTGTCTTTTTTTAGATCTTTTTAAACAGCATTGTGAAATAATTTTTACATTTTTTTGCTAGAGCGCTCTTGAGGAGAGAATGCTCTCTTAACGGTGTTATATAACATACCATGTCGTTCTATAATGCGTATTTTTCTAGATCTTTTTAAACAGCATTGTGAAATAATTTTGACCAATTTTTGCTAGAACGCTCTTGAGGAGAGAATGCTCTCTTAACGGTGATATATATGCGGTGTGGTACTTGGTATTACGAGTACCTTCCTTCCGTGGTTGCAGTCCTAAGACTGGTTTGCAGCAATTTGAACTCTTCTCCTCCGTTCCCCCCTGTCCTGTGCGGCTCTTTTTAAGTCTGTATATGTTGAGCAGCGCACGTCCACCAACAGGTCCTCCAGGTACTCTCGGCGTGGGCGTCCCCTTACCTACTTCAACATTATTCCACATTTTAAGATCATTTTTCACTGTAACTTTCATATATTTCGATTGCATTCTAAATATATCAAGTTGCTACCATGTATGCTTCAATCTCAATTTTAGGCTCATTTTGAGCAATATATATACATACATAACAAATAAAATATGTAGTGACAAAGTTCTCTTTCTTACCTGTGAATTACCTTTGTCAAAAACATGTAACAAAGTTATCTTTCTTACATGTGCATAGCCTATGTAAAAAATATGTAGTAAGGAGGACTTCTTCTTACCTATGAATTTACCTTTGTCAAAAATATGTATTTACAAAGTCCTCTTTCTTACCTGTGAATTGCCTTTGTCAAAAAATATGTATTTACAAAGTCTTCTGTCGTACCTGTGAATTGCCTTTGTCAAAAATATGTATTTACAAAGTCCTCTTTCTTACCTGTGAATTATCTTTGTCAAAAATATGTATTAACAAAGTCCTCTTTCTTACATGTGAAATTACCTTTGTCAAAAATATGCATTTACAAAGTCCTCTTTCTTACCTGTGAATTACCTTTCTCAAAAATATGTATTAACAAAGTCCTCTTTCTTACCTGTGAAATAACCTTTGTCAAAAATATGTATTGACAAAGTCCTCTTTCTTACCTGTGAAATACCTTTGTCAAAAATATGTATTTACAAAGTCCTCTTTCTTACCTGTGAATTACCTTTATAAAAACATGTAGTGCACAGATAATCAGAGCACACCGGCATCCTTTTAAAAAAATACATTTGACTGAAGTCATAGGTATCCTTATACTTCCGAATATTAGGCGGAAAAAATGCCTGTGCCCTTCGAGGGGAGTAGCACAGCGTGGAGTTCGAACCGGTAACCTTCCACATGGAAGTCCAATGCGTTACCACACGACTATGCACCTAAGATAACATGTTTTGAATAAATAAGTTTAAGGTCTTTGTTCAAAACATGAACAATATGAGACATTGTATTTTTTTTTCTGTATCAAACCCAAAACTTTCGGCCTGGAAAAACTACCACTAAACCAAGGAGACTAAGGTTTTATAAATAAACCATTTCGATATGCGGTGTTTCAATTGAAACCGGGTTCTTAGAAATTTGTTTTTCACTCTTATGAGTATTTATATTCATGTACACTACTTTCATTTCATTAGCACACAGGGTCGCCCCTTTCTTATGTGAAATGTGTGTGATGCAAACATGTAGCTAATTATAGGGGGTGACGTTATCCCTCAGTCGTAAATGTATTCGATTTTTTTTAAGTGTCAAAGGCACTAAATTACTTCTGCTAGAAACTTGACAGCACTGGGCGTTCCATGAATCAAGCCCTTTTCGGTGCAAGACATTCGATAAAATCAGAAGTATGGATAATATGAAAATATAATAATGGTGGAAGTAATATATATCTCAGACGGCCTCCGTGGCTTAGTTGGTAAGAAGCTTGTCTCCTAGCTCGGAGCTTGCTGTTTCGAATCTCGTTGGAACCTAGATTTTTTAAATGGATTCCAGTTTAGTTTTCATTTAAGGCTGCTTCAACATATTTTTGTTTAAGGAACCTTATGTAAAGATTGAAATTATTTAAAAAAAATCTGGGTTCCAAACGAGAATCGAAACCGCAGCCCCTGGTTTGGGAGACAAGTGTCTTACCATCTAAGCTACGAAGGTCATCTTTCATGTTAGTTGGAAGATATTGACACATGGCAATAAGCCCGGTTGTACTGTATACAATGAGAGTGTAATACAATACAATATCTTTGTGGCCAGTTTGGTAGAATGTTTGACTTCCAACACTGTGATTTCGGTTCGATTCTCGAATGAACCAATAAAGTGAGTTGGAATGAAACAAAACCATATTAATTCTTTTATTTCACATAGGTTATTTTCACACCTTATTATTTGGTTAGAAATAATAACAATATAGCATCAATCTTGCCAGATTTTAGTGAATATAATACAAGTTTAATACAACAATTCGATTTCAGTGAATATACAAGTTTAATACAACAATTCGATTTCAGTGAATATAATACAAGTTTAATACAACAATTCGATTTCAGTGAATATAATACAAGTTTAATACAACAATTCGATTTTAGGGAATATACGAGGCGTATCCAGAAAGTAAGTGTACTGGGGCTCTCACGACCGGATGGATTTTATTTTTCGACATGTTGGCTACACTTCCGTGTAGCCTGACCCGTCTCCTCCGCAACGAGACCGGTTCGAGGTCAGTACATTGAGAAGTGTCGACGTGACAACACGTTTCGTGAAAAATGTAAATCCAATCTCTCGCCAAGTGCGAAATACGGGGCGTCGTCCGTTTCTCGTTTGGAAGGGAAAACCTCCGGTTGAGGTGTATAATGAGGTGAAAACTGCATATGGTGATAAAGCTATAAATCGTACAAGTGGTGTCGCGAGCTTAAAAACGGTCGTACGTCTGTGCATGATGATCAGAGGAGCGGAAGACCTTCAATTGTGACTGACAAAATTGATGAAATTGTTTTGGGACTGTCAAGGCATAATTTTAATTGAATATATGCCTCAAGGGGAGACCATCAACTCTGCAAGATACTGTGAGACCCTAAAAAAATTGCGGAGGGTGATTCAGAACAAGAGGAGAGGCATGCTGACAAAGGGAGTCTGCCTGCTGCACGACAATGCCAGATCACACACGGCCAACGCCACGAAGGAACTGCTCGCCTCGTTTAAATGGGATGTCCTGAACCATCCCGCGCATTCCCCTGACCTAGCACCTTCAGATTACTATCTCTTTACCTCCCTGAAGCTGCACATGGGTGGAAAAAGGTTTTCAACCGACGAGGAGGTAAAGGAGGAGGTGGAGAAGTGGACGGAGGGGTTGGCGGGAAACTACTTCGAGGAAGGCATCAAAAAGTTGATACCCCGCTTCACCACCTGCATTGAGAGCAATGACGACTATGTCGAAAAATAGCTTTCATATGTACTACGGTAGCCACGTAATTTTTTTGTTTAAATAAAAAAAATTGTAACCTACAAAAATTCAGTACACCTACTTTCTGGACTTACCTAGTATGTAATACAAGTTAATACAACAATTCGATTTCCATTAAAACTGTGCATAGTAAAATTTTGACTGACAGCCATTTTTTTATATACTTTTGAAGGTTTTTTTTTGTTTAATTCATTACACCGCTTAATAAAATCACACGTTCATTCCCATTACCACGCCACCTCCTTGTTGGGCTAGGCTGAAAGAACAGATCGCCAGATGTTCCTATCTGGACACATTTCCTTCGCCTCTTCCATATCCATATAACATCTCATGCCACTTGTACGATTTCTCTGACTTCCTACGTTTCCTTCTTTTAGAATAAACTTAATTAATCCAGTCATATTTTCCTTGGCGGCCTCCATTTACATGTATTCCACTCACATCTGTACTATATACCTATTTTGTTAGTCTTTCTTCATTCACTCATTCCATATGTCCAAACCATATTCATCTTACTTAACACGTCAACCTTAAATTCACATCCATCCCTTATCACTTAATTCAGTATCGTGTCATACATTGTCACTCCGTGTACTCTTCTCAATGCACTAAAATATTCTTCCACGTCCACGTTTTACTCCCATGCATCAAAGTTGCCATCAAAATACTAATGTGGACTCTCATCTTAACCTAAATAATATTTATCTTTAAAAAAAACGAATAGTTAAATTCTGTGATGCTTTGTTGAAATGTATTTTTAATTGTTTTAAAATGTGAGTTGAATTTAAATCTTCTTTGTTCGCATCAAAGGCTCTATACTACTTCCACGAGGATTCTTCCACCTGGACAGCATTGGGAGAGTATCACGAATCAAGTCCTCTTCTGCGCAAGACACTGAACTCCTCGGGCACAACAAGTGCCGCATAAATTGAATTTCGTGAGTATTGAAGATATTAAATTTGTGAGTTTAGTTTCAGAACCAGGCGGTAGATTCCCTAGTGGGGGCACTGTCCCATGAAATAAGAAAAAAATCCAGCAGATGCAGGAAAACGGTCCATTTAATTTAGGATTACTGCTGGTGATCTCACTCTGTCATTATTTATGATTTATGGTGCAGATTTGCTAAAATAAAAATGTGAATAATGAGCCGTGGAGAAATCGGCGAAATTGGGTCATATGCACTATCGAGAAAGTGTTGAAATTACAAAAAAAAAAAATTTTTTTTTTATCTTTTCGTTGTTAAGTTGATGTCAGCTGCGAAACTTCGACGGACCTCAGGATGTGAACCTCATACTTTTTATATGAGAACCAAATGTAAGTTTGCCGTTAAGCATGATGTCAAAGTTTATTTTATTAACTTCTCAAACAAGATTTATGATTATTAATGGCTGCAATGTTGATTGAACGAGAGCATTGCAATGATTTTTTGTATAAAGTGGAGCGAAAAAGTTCTTAACGCGCTTGAAAAAAAAAATCTTCGTAGAAATTATGGTCTAATTTTTGTGGATACAAAGATGTGACAAATATCTCTACATCCTCTGTATGGTGGATAATAATTAAAATTGCTCGACTGTGCGAGCTATAACATTGCTTGTAGGGTGCCTCACTTTAATCAACTACGAACCATTATGAAATAGATTTCACAACAGCGAGAACTAATCGTAAGAATGAATTATTTTGCTAAATTGTTTTAAGTCTATATAATAAACAACGAAATAAATTCGTTCTCAGTTGCGAATAAATGATATTTTTTAATGAAAAACTCTTCAATTAGTCAAATGTATAATATTTAACTTAAAAAATTATAACTTAAAAAATTTCAAAGCGATTTCATAAATATGTCAAAGTGACTGAAAACTAATTTGCTATGACCTAATGGAGCCGGCAGCCATTGAAGAGATCTTTTGAAGTCCACTGAAGAGAGATGGGTTTTATAATCGAGTAATTTGTCGGAACTCTAAATCTATCCGGAGCTCTTGTGCTCTGTCAAGACGCGTATAATTTAAATGAATAAATATGTCAGCTTTATAGTTTGATTTGGTAACGCATTTTTTTATATTATTTGTATTAAAAATATCACCCCTCCTTTACCTAGTTGGTAAGAAGATTGACTTTCATTCGAGGGATTTGGGTTCGATTCTCAATTGTACCCTTATTTTTTTTAATGTCTCAATCTGGTAGTTCTAAGCCTAAAAAACACAATTAGTGAGCTCGAAAATAATATATAATAGTTTCTCAGCAACATTCGTCAATTTATTCGAATCGCCAATTTGGATATGTTAGGACATAAAACGACAATGAAAAATTAGGTATTTCTTAATAAGGTATGACTTTACTGTTGAACATAACAATATAATAAATATTTAAACCAGAGACAATAAGAATGCTTGATTCTTCTAACATTTATAAGATTGACACTCAATTATTAGATTCACGTATCACTCGACCTTTCGCACGGAAATCTAATGCATTACCACGTGGCCATGCACCTCATAATTTATTTTTAACCTTTCCCTTACTGTGATAAAGTAATCCTTGCGTTCCGGTGCTGTGTATTTAATACACATGTAAAAATGAACGATTTTAAATTGGAAAAATAACAATATTCATAGCCAATCGCTTAAACTAATTAAATTTGAAGTCAAAAGTGATAGTAATTGAAATTTAATTGCTGAAAACATAAAAAAACATTGGCTGACGTTCACAAAACGGGTGAGACGACCACCTCGAACGAAAGCCGGCTGGCTACTAAACGAGAGAAGCGACCGAACTGAGATTCTATTTTTTGCGTTCACATATACGGAAGTAGAGTGCGAGTGAGACGTGAATAATTTTGCTTCCTTACCCATACGGATTTTTATGATGAATATACCTACATCACACACTGTCACACGTTTGATTGTATTGGATAATTTATTCCCGATTTTCACAAAATATCTCTGATGTGGCCGATAAGTGCTAATTATTATTAATATTATTTTTTCATTCAATGCGTAAATGTATTACGGAGGAATACCTAAAATCTGAACCCAGTATTTATTATATTTATAGAGATATTAAAGTTTTTCGAAGCAATGTGTATTAGTTACACATCACAGGACAGGAAGCGTTAAAGGTAGTTTTTCACACATAGACCAGGATGAGTCGTTCTAAGGGTTTCTTCTAGGTCTTGGGACCGTTTGATCGATTCCCCAACATCCTTAAAGTATAGATTACATTTTTCGTCTATATTTTTCTTTTTATAATAGTATTAAATTTGCAACAAAACAAAAAAAATCATAATTTTAAAATTAGTGCGCTATATACCTACCATATACGAGTATATAAATATAATCGATTGTATTAATTGTATTATTGTATTGTACTAGTAGTATTAATTGTATTATTGTATTGTATTACGCTTGCATTGTATATGGTACAACGTGAAGGGATTATATCAGTAAAGGACATCTTATTGTAATTTTTTGTTAATAAATTGACTATTTAAGTTAGTAAGAGTGAACTTATGAATGATTCGATACATTTTTATTTTTTTTTCCTTTTTTTCATTGCCTTTGACGGGGTTTGTCAATCAAATGAAAAGTGTACTGGCACAAATTCAAATATTTTTTGTGTCTTGACCGTTTCAAAGTATATTATGATAACTTGGAGAAATCATCCGCTATGTTAAATCTTTCGCTTGTTTTGATCCACTCATTGCTAATCGTTGGCAAATTGACCTGAGATATGAGTCCATACAAAATACTCATTTCCGATATAATAAAACTGTTTCAGTGGGTGGAATTCAAATCAAACGATTTTACTGGTTGAAGATAATGAGTTGCGAATGCTTGAAACAAATTGTATGAAGCGTTTATTGACTTGGAAAAAGCTAAATGGTTTTTTGGAATCATTTATAGGCTTGAAAAAAGCTATGGAAATATGTAAAGCGATAAATGGCAAACTATGGAAATATGTAAAGCGATAAATGGCAAACTATGGAAATATGTAAAGCGATAAATGGCAAACTATGGAAATATGTAAAGCGATAAATGGCAAATTATGGAATTCAATCATTCTACCCACATGCCCAACAATTCTTTAAAACTTCCTTTTTTATCTTACTTAAAACTTACATTCTACCATGCATTCATTTCTGATGTTTTCATTCCGCCTTCTTTCATACTTTGACTCTCAATTTTTTGTCTAAATGCACGCACATAGCAGTATTAAACTTACTTATGTACAAGTATTACATCCATACGTGCATCAAAGTGCAAAATTACGTGCTATTACGTGCATCAAAGTGCAAAATTACGTGCTATAAAATTACATACTTCCATACGTGCATCAAAGTGCATCAATGCATCAAAGTACAAAATTATGTCGTATCATCGCTCACACGTCTTGAAATTTCATAGATATACACTAGAATCTATACCCCGCACAGATAATATTAAAGATCTGGGTGTCTTGTTCCACAGCAATCTCGCGTTTGGTCCTCACATAGAAGTTATGTGCAACTCAGCTTATAAAACTCGAGGATTTGTAATGAGAATCTCTAAGTCGTTTGAAAACCAATTGGTGCTCAAAACGTTGTTTAATTCATTGATCCGTAGCAAACTAGAAAGCAATGCTTGCATTTGGAGCCCGGTGGGGACGGAGAACTCGCACATGGTGGAGAAAGTACAAAAAAAATATCTGCGATATCTCTATATGAGATAGTTCGGTGTCTATCCATGGCTTTATCCTACTCAGTTCCTGCTGGGCATGCTCGGGTATAACTCCTTGAGCGTAAGAAGAGATGTGCGTCTCCTGGTATACGTTGTCAAACTCGTTCGAGGAGTTGTGAGCTGTCCAGCATAACTACAAAGATTAGCGTTAAATGTTCCTAACAATTACACTAGACTGCGCCGGCAAGAACTGTTCTCAATAACATACGCAAGAACGGGTCTTCCAGCCGCTATGCCTGTTGGAAGGGCCTTAACTCTTCTGAACGGGACTGCTTCGGATATTGACATATTTCATATCCCATTACCAAAAGCAAAAGTAAATTTTCTTCTTAAATTGAGCGCGTTAGAAAACACTCATCAACATACTTAAGTTACAGTGAATATATGTGTATCATATGTTTTTGTGTTTGTATGCACTCGTTTGTATGCATATGCATTATTTTTTATTTAATATAATAAAATAAAAAAAAAATCTATGTAATTTTTCTTCTTTTTTAATGTCTTGTATTTTTCAAAGTAATTAGGCTAAGCCTGTTTTGAATAAATAAATAAACGTTAAAATGGGCACCAATACACTATTATATATTGTCATTTTTTCAACTTTTGATAAGTGCTCCGTTTACCTCGTTCCCCGTCGCTACCCTTCTATCGCATATTGCACGTAAACATATTGACCAGATAACAAAATTCAATTCAATTTGTAAATACACGCGGCCCTCGACTTTCGCACATTCTACTTTCGCACAATTCGCTATTTTGCACGTTTTTAAAAATTCAATTTTATAAAGATTTTTGTCGATAATGCAAATATTGTTCGCTTCCATACAGTCGCTCCCACTTTTTTGGAAGAAATGTAATAAATGAAACGCAATAAACAATATTGGAGACTCGTGGGCTGAAATAAAAGAGTCAACAATGAAAGGTTCCTGGAAACAATTATGCCCACAAATGATGAGTGATCTTATAAATTCTGAAGAAACTTCGGAAACTATCGCAGATGAAATAGTTAGCCTAATGAATGAACTAAACTTGGACGTCAACAACAAAGATGTAAATGAGTTGATTGAATTTCACTCAGTACTTCTGTCAAATGAATATTTAATTGAGCAACAAGAGTTAAATGAAATGCACAATGAAAGGAAGAAAGAAGAAGCTGATAAAATCGTCAAGATTTTGACAAAAAAAATATGAATGAAGCCTTCATGCATCTTGACAAATTTGTGACTATCATGGAAGAATGTGATGCCAACGGAGAACGTATATCTCAAGTACGTAGAGCGATTGAGAAAGACACAGCATGTTATAGAATTCTTTATCAAGAAAAGAAAAAAAGGGTGGTATTTAACTAACTCTTGACAAGTTTATAAAGAAAAGACCTGAAAGCACTTAAACACGCTTCGTTAACTTAATTATGTATATTGATAAATACATATTTTAAATACATTATTGATAAATAAATATTTTAAAATACAATTTTTGATGTTTTTTTTACATCCCTCTACTTTCGAACATTCGCACACATTTTCAATGACCAATTATGTGCAAAAGTCGAGGGCCGCCTGTAACAAAATATCTGCCAATCTTTACACTTTAATTTCCCATTTTTTTGTGGAAAATTGTCTTGGCTTCATTTCTCAATAGCTTTAATCGATGGAACATTTTGAACACTTTTTATTTTTACTATTGCGTAATGAGCTTTCAAATTGTTGACATTGAAAATATCTTCAGAAATGAATTTCAGAAATGTTAATCGAAAACTATTTTTGAAACGTTTTGAAAACTTTTATGAAATACTGTTATGATTTGTTGATAGTAACGTTTTTTTTTCAACTGCCCTGTTCTCAGAAAGTATTTACTTTACAGGGCCTTCTTAAGGCACCGATTCGCACAAATTTATAATAAAAAAGTTTCACTGACAAAGGACAAATGGAATATACTTTATAACATAACATACCATGACACAAACCAGTCAACATAGTGCTGTTTGCCAAATAAGGTAAGATTCTTAACGGTAGCTGGTAGAGCAATAATGGTAAAGCAATAATGGTAGAGCAATAATGGTAGAGCAATAGCGATAAATAAGAATGGAGAATAAATCAGAAAAAGTGTTATATTGATTATTTAAGTTAATTAGTTTATTTAATAGTATTCTCATTTCATACAGTAAAACTTGACGGATTCATAGCCAAGTAGTCATATGTACGAATGCACAAATGTCAAATAATATAACAAAGACTATATAATTTTATTTATTTAATTTTTATTTAATATATTTTACACATGGCAAGAAATATACGTCATTTGCGAAAAACAACAAGCCATTTAATTTGGACACACACTCTTAATGGATTTGGGTTTGTTACCTTTCATTTGTCGTGTCTTCAGTAAACTAGGCTTTTGCCTGTGTCTCGCTGAGGACATATAGCGTGAAAAAATAAATCGATACTTCTTTCCGATTTTTTATCGTATTGGGTGTTAACATAAGTTGTATCCGTTTTTTCCAAATTTAAAAATGAGCACCAAAAGTAAAACAGAATGGTAAAGGTTATACGTCATTCGAAAGAAACTTTTCTGCTCTACAAGATATTCTGTTTGCTTTTACGTTACATATATTATTTTATTTGATTACAAGCCTTCAAAATGGAATATCAAGCAGACAAAAGTGAGCATTTTTGACACCTCCTTCTGTTCGCGTTCAATCGAGGAAATAAGGCTGCCAAAGCTGCTCGCGATATTTGCGAAGTGTACGATGAAAATGCTATGAATAAAAGGACAACTCGTCGATGGTTTTTGCGTTTCAAAGACGGTAATTTCAACCTGAAAGACATGGAGCGTTCCGGACGCCCTGTGGACTTCGATGAGGACCGCTTAAACTATATTATTCATGAAGATCCCCTTCAAACCACCGTAAAATTGGCTAAGCAGATGAATTGTAGTCACATGACTGTATCTTCTTAAATCAATGGGAAAAGTCCATCCACGAGTTGTCCATTCATTCAAAGCATCTTCATCGTACACTTCGCAAATATTTTGAGCAGCTTTGGCAGCGTTATTCCCTCGATTGAACGCGAACAGAAGGAGGTGTCGAAAATGCTCACTTTCGTCTACTTGACATTCTATTTTTAAGGCTTGTAATCAAATAAAATAATACATGTAACGTAAAAGCAAACACAATACCTTGTAGAGCAGAAAATTTTCTTTCGAATGACGTATAACCTTTACCATTTTGTTTTACTTTTGGTGCTCATTTTTAAATTTGAAAAAAAAAACGGACACAACTTATGTCAACACCTAATATAAAACTACGTTACATATTCTCAACATTCTGACAAACAGTGACACTCAGTTACATATGTATACATCACACAAATCAAACCCTTCACACTTCATCACTCCAGACAGACAAAAACGTTCACCCCGCAACATACCGCACATAATACTAAAAAAAAATTAACAAAAAATACCATACTCTAGAGCTCACATAAACCTTTGCTACAAGTCTTCTTGAAAGCCCAAGTATTCAAACTCCTCTCGCAATACCAATAAGATGCCCTTATTGCTAATTTATGTGTCTTCTTATAAGCGCTATATAAGTTCAATTATAAAATTGAAAAAATTCTCACTATCCACGTCCTGATGTATACATAAAAGTCTCATAGTTATGACATTTAGCTGTCAGTTGATGTCTCGGGGCAGTACTGTTGTGTTTAATGCGGAATTTTATTTGAGAAATAATATAAGACGTGTTTGTAGTAAGTAGGTAACCCTGTGAATACTTCAACCTCTTACACCGTTTTAACAGTAAGAAACGTTATTTATAAAAAATGGAAACCGTACATAACATGGATTAATCACCTAGTTTAATGTATAATACAGAGCTTCTCAAACTTTCGTGTTATATTTGCGTGTGTAGTATTTTTACACAATAATTAATTTTTATAAAGCTTCCCAAAAAGGATTGTATTCAACTATTTTCTAACGCTGCAAACATCAATCATATCTCTAGCAACTAAAACCGTGTCCACACCAAAGTGCTTCGCTAGGTGTAGCTTGACTAATAGACTAGGTGATTTCATGCATGGCCACACCAAAGTGCTTCGCACAAATTCATTTGACATTTGGGAGCGGTTGAGTCAACAAACGATGCCACACTCAAAACTAACCAATTTCATTACAATTTACCTTAATTTACTTCCTGTGCAACTTCATTCCAAAGTGATTTTATTACAGGTACATTTTTCTATAATTCGCTCGATGTGTTCCACAAAGGCTCCCTTTTATAAACAGCTGTTATTAAAACATCCGCCATTTTGTAAAATCGGTGACACAATAAAATTAACCAACACGTCTGTTCGCTAGGAGATTCACACCGGTGTGAATGAAAGTGGTTAGTTTTGAGGATGACTCGTGTGTTGACTCAACCGCTCCCAACTGTCAAATGATTTTTTTGCGTAGCACTTTGGTGTGGCCTAGTATATGAGTCACGTAAAATCTAGCGAAGCACTTTGGTATGGCCACGGCCTAAGATATAGACCAAACGTGCTAATTGCAATTGTTTACATACAGTTGGACGTTGTAATTAATCATTCGTGAGAATATAATAATTGGGTAATTCCATTTCTTATCTGGTGGATATTTTTCATGTAGATGTTATTGAGCTCAGGAACGTCACAAGACCAGCTACTTCAAAACCCTTGTTACAATATTGGATTGAGTAAATATAACAGTTAGAGATATAACGGCCCTGCTTTCTGCTATAAACCGTTCAATTAATGTTGTGGTCGCGCCGCTGAAACGTAATTATCGCTCAGTATCTTTGATCTGTCAGTTGAGGCAATAAAGATTATTCATAGTGATGTCACACACCCAGTTCATTTGTAAATGGCTTTTTGAATGAGAGATATCCTGTCGTTAGTTCCTCTGTAATTGTGAGGAAGAGATACACGAGCACATAGTTGAGAGATGTCATACTTACGGAAGGGAGAAAGTTCTAAAGTTCTTAATTTAGCTTTTTTCTTTATTTATTTATTTAAACCTTTTATTGCAAAAACAATCTGGCGGGCTTATTGCCAGTCGGCAATCTCTTCCAACCAATCAGACAAAAGTAAATGAAGCAAGTTACGTGATCGCATAAATCATTCAAATGATAATCCATCCCCATGAAATCCATAAACACATACGTGAGCATATGCCCACGAACCCCACAAAGACGGACAATCACCCGAACATTATTTTTCATATAAAGTGAGATATCATCAATCAAAAGGAAAGGAAGGTATGGTGGATAGGAAAGGAAAAGAAAAATTAGGAATGAAACACGTTATTTTACTGACTAGAAATTAAGAGTTTTTTCAGTCGCTTCTCAAAGCATGCCAAGGATGGAGCGAGTATTATATTGGTTTGTAACTGATTCCAGAGTCTCAATGCATGGACAGTAAAGGACGACGTAAAGAAAGAGGAGCGGTGAACTGGAAAGCCCAATAGACAATCTCTTTTTAAGCGTAGCGCTAATCCATGATTGAAAAGACGCTGAAAATTTTCGGCGAGATAAGAGGGGGTGGCGGGACAGTTAAGGATATTATGCAATATACAGTATGTGAATTTGGCGTCTATTTCTAACATTCAACCAGTTCAATGCCTTCTGGTATGAAGTTATATGATCGTACTTTCGTAGGTCGAAAATGAATCTTAGACACACACGCTGTAATTTGTCCAACTGTTCCTCTGTAATATCCAAGTAACATACGTCCGCATAGTACAGAATCGGAAAGAGCAGAGGTTGTACGAGTAATTCTTTAATAAGTTGTCAAACTTCTTTTTTAAAGTTTTTCTTTTCGAGGGTTAGTTCTTCGTCCAGGAGAAAAGTCGACATCCGTGGTCTTGTTGTCACGTGAGTTCAAGAAATCCCACATTTGCATGTTCACTTTGCATCTAGCCACTCCTACTCGAAGTCTATTCAGTGATCTCCTAAGAATAAAACTGCAAATGAAAAAAGCAAAACTTCGATTTTTTTATTTATCGCAAATGTTCAAATTGATGACCATCCTAGCCCACGAACTACTGATAAGGTGAAATCGTTAACATCAGGAATAATTTGTTTTGGTATTTGGGCGCATTTTTTTTAAATGGCTGCTCTTAATTCATTCATGCTGGTTTATGTCATAAACTTTATCTTTGATGAGTGCATAAAAAAATCCACAGGCGTGATGTCTAAGTGGCGAGAGGGGTATTCAATTCTATCTCTACGTCCAATCCATCCTTCACATCATGATGGTAATAGGGAGGTGCACCATCTTACTGAAAATAAAAGTCTTCTTCATCCCTTAACTTTTTTACGAATGCGTGGTTTTATAAAATTCAGCGGTAAGTTCATGTAAATAGCACGACTGCTTTACTTGTATTGAGAATATTGGAATAAATCCCATAAGAATTCCATACATAGCTCTGCATGGGGTGCCGGATGGACGGCATCCGCCAGGGAGACCCCTGAAACGATGGAGAGATAGCTGGAGCTCAGCATCACAGATCAATCCTGCAGTAACAGACTCTTGAGAGTCTACAGAAACTTTAAGAAGAAGAAGATAATATTGGTTTTCTTAAAAATCTCGTTATAAGTAAATCGTAGATTTCTTTTGCACATACACGCTCAATTGCTTCTCAAAAACCGGTTCATATAAAAAAAATTAAAGATTTGACAAGCCAAGAATAAAAACGTAGGAAATGATTAGGCTGTCATCGCCGTCCCGCAGGAAGCTCTGACATCTGGCGGCCGAACAACAAAACGCGAGCTATAAATAAATATATGTATAGATGTATGTGAGCTATATTATAGCCCGGCGCTGCCGCTCAGCATGCCTTTGAAATGGCCCGCAACTGTATGCCACTAAATCCTTCGACACCCAATTTCATAAGGTCAATGGGTTGACTTTTTATTTGTCTTGTTTGATGTTAATTAATATATATTTTTTTTATTTTCAAATTTATTTATCGTTTCAAGTCAATTATTTTAGAAATAGTTTTAGACTTTTCCAAAAAAAATATGATATTTAAGCTAAACATTAAAAATAATATTTTAATCCATTCGATTTTTGCCTATTTACTGTTTCACCCAACGAGCATCTTCAGAATGTGTCTTTAGTGAAACTGTTAAATTGTTGTTGGTCAATGTCTGTCTTACTCGTACAACGCGAGGGTTATGTAGCTTTTTTTCTTTCGTGTTGCTGGGAGATAACATTGTCTTTGGTCTAAGCTATCGAGTCTTTTGGCTTAGCACCATTTGAGTATGCATGGCATTCGCAGTTCGTCATTGCACGTGTTGACAACACTACCGCTTTCACCCAACGAGTATCTTCAGAATGTCTTTAGTGAAACTGTTAAATTGTTGTTGGTCAATTTCTGTCTAGCTCGTACAACGTGAGAGTTATGTAGTTTTTTTTCTTTCGTGTTGCCGGGAGATAACATTGTCTTCGGTCTAAGCTATCGAGTCTTTTGGCTTAGCATAATTTGAGTATGCATGGCATTCGCAGTTCGTCATTGCGCGTGTTGACAACACTACCGCTTTGACCCAACGAGTATTTTCAGAATGTCTTTAGTGAAACTGTTAAATTGTTGTTGTTGGTCAATGTCTGTCTTACAACGTGAGGAATATTTACTTTTTTTCTTTCGTGTGGTATCCATCATCATTTCTGCATTCGGATATATTAACCAACGTTGCCGGGAGATAACATTGTCTTTGATTTAAGCTATCGAGTCTTTTGACTCAGCACCATTGGAGTCATGGCACTCGCAGTTCGTCATTGCACGTGTTGACAACTCTACCGCTTTCACCCAACGAGCATCTTCAGAATGTCTTTAGTGAAACTGTTAAATTGTTGTTGTTGGTCAATATCTGTCTAACAACGTGAGGTATATGTACTTTTTTTTCTTTCGTGTGGTATACATCATCATTTCTGCATTCGGGTATATTAACCAGCGTTGCCGGGAGATAACATTGTCTTTGGTATAAGCTATCGAGTCTTTTGACTTAGCACCATTGGAGTCATGGCACTCGCAATTCGTCATTGCACGTGTTGACAACACTACCGCTTTCACCCAACGAGCATCTTCAGAATGTCTTTAATGAAACTGTTAAATTGTTGATGTTGGTCAATATCTGTCTAACAAGGTGATGTATATGTACTTTTTTTTCTTTTGTGTGGTATCCATCATCATTTCTGCATTCGGATATATTAACCAGCGTTGTCGGGAGATAACATTGTCTTTGGTCCATGATATCGAGTTTTTTGGCTTAGAATAATTGGAGTATACATGCCACTCGCAGTTTGTCATTGCACGTGTTGACAACACTACGGATTTCACCCAACGAGCACCTTCAGAATGTCTTTAGTGAAACTAGTAAATTGTTTTTGGCCAATGCTCTTCTGAAAAGATGAGGAAAATGTGTATATTTTTTCTTCCTTGTGGTACCCTTTATTATTTCAGAATTTGGACAAATCAAACAGCATTACCGGTAGATAACATTGTCTTCGGCGCATGGTTTTTTTTTTAACCTGGCGAGTTTATTGCCATGTGGCAATCTCTTCTAACCAACCAGAAAGATGTTTTTATAGGTCCTAAGTGTTAACCAGACTGGAATCCTATTTAAAAACTCTGGGTTCCAGCGGGGATCGAACCCGCAACCTCCGGATTGGCAGACAAGTGTTTTACCACCAGGCCACGGGGGTCGAGTCTTCGCGCTTAGAACCATCGGAGTATGCACGAAACTCGCGGTTCGTCATTGTACGTTTTGACACCACTACCACTAATGAAGAAACATCAATACTTGTATACAATACATACTTGGTGCATACGAGAAGTGTCACCAGACAACTTATTTTATCAGACTGGAACCCATATTTTTTCATATTTTTTCTAACTTAAACAGTGAATTTAAACCATCACTTTTCCCTTCAGTGACATTTTCCTGGTTTTCTATCATCCTTTTTTCCATTCGTCTTTTTCTTTTTCAACTTTCCTGGCCATTTATGACCTTGTTAAATAAAACTTTATTTTGTTTTTTTTGTTTTGCATTACTTTTTTCGATACATCAATCGTCGTCATCGGGCCTCGAAGTCGAGAATCCCCGTTTGGAAAACGAAGCTGTACCGTAGAGTTTGTTTTTTTAAGTAAGTGAGCCGTTGACCACCAGCAAATTCACCAGCCACACTGCTACACTGGATCCGATGGCATATCGAAGGGAAACGATCGGAGCACACTGGCATATTTTTTTCTCTCCCTCCCTTTTTTGAAAGAATTGATTTGACCGAAGTCATAAGTATCCTTAGTTCAATAATGTGAATACATCACCTACAAATTCACCATCGTTATCATTGCTGGGCCTCGTAGTCGAAGATCCCTTCACCATTTCAACAAGCTGCGCTGTGGAGTTTGTTTTTTTAAGCGAATGATCCGTTGCACACCAGCAAACTCACCGGCAATATTGCTGTACTGGATCCGATGGCACACTGAAGTGAGACGATCGGAGCACACCGGTATGTTATTTTTCCTCTTTTTGAAAGAATATATATGACCGAAGTCATAAGTATCCTTATGACCCCGAATACTAGGCGGAAAAATACTTGCGTGTTTCGAGGGGAGTAGCATAGTGTGGGGTTCAAACCGACAGCCTTCCGCGCGGAAGTACAGTTCGTTACCACGCGGCCATGCACCTCTAATTAAAATTTCAAATAAAAAATTACATTGGCCCCAAATTAATGATTTCTTTGTCTTCAAAAATACAACACATACACGTAGATAGAAAAAAAATGACAAGTCTGTCGCTCTATCCTCTATCGTATAACATACGAGTATATATGTATTTAGTTAAAAAAATATGAATAGAAAAATCATCAAACAGAAAAATATTTTTAAGTATAAAGTTATACGATTTTAATCGAACATCAAACGACTTCAAAAATTCATAATTTTAAAACAGAAAATTTTGAAACACTTTTAAAAAAACATTAATTTTCTTTTCATCAGTCTCGACAATTATTCTTGAACGAATGATGCTAATTTCTATCCATTTTCACAAGTCCGCGGGGACATGCTACATTGAAATATCTAAATACTCTTTGAAAATGCTTTTTGAAGTCCGCAGAACGATAGTAGTAGCATCAATGGTCCAGTGCACAATGGATTCTTCAGTCTTTAGACCACAATTAGACGGCTGAGTTGAGCCAGATGTCATGCCACATTTGATGGTTTGGACATCAAAAAGAGTTTAAATCCTCCGGAACCATCCTACCTTGCGGATATATGAGGCGTGTACTCTTCAGACAGGTTGGGAACTGAATCGTTTTGCATTTGATGAAATTGTTCGTGTCTTTTAGTCTGGTACCATATCCATTGCACATCATTTCATATACAAGTTTCTTATTTTTATTTGCGTAACAATTTTATTAAATCTCTATTTTGTGTAATTTTAAATGAACACTTTCAGTCCGGAATTACTATTTTAAAAAGTATAGAGTTTTTTATATTTTTTTAAATGTAAACTGTGTTATTTTTCATTCACCTAGGAAGATGTGTGTCTTTAAATATCATAATTAGTTTAAATAAACACAATTTATTTCATTATATAACGGTATAACCCTACCGGTTTCAAAATTTTAGCCTTATCGTCAGGGGAGCACAAACAAAATTGAATTATGTCCGAACTAGTACCGACTTTCAGACACTTCTAACGGTAAAAAATGTGGTCGGAGGGAGGCAGGAGACAACTTCAGAAAGCAGCGGTGATATAAAGTGGAATAAACGGCGTTTGACTAAACCAATTATAACGTCTTAAAACATTTGGTTTTAATGCCTTAACTGTAAATTATATATTATAGAATATGTCAAATATTATTTAAATATATTGTTTATACAATAGTTAAGGCATTAACGTTGTGGAGGTTTAAATACATTGTAATTTGTTTTATCAAACACTGTTTATTCCACTTTTTGTAACGTTATAACCCTACCGGTTTCAAGGCTTTCACCTCATCTTCAGGGGAGAACAAAGTTGGGACAGGGTATACAGTCTTGTTTGTGCTCCGCTGAAGATGAGGTGAAAGCCTTGAAACCGGTAGGGTTATAACGTTACAAAAAGTGGAATAAACAGTGTTTGATAAAAAAAATTACAAAATATTATTTAAATATTGTAAATTTGCATGCCGTGTCCCTTACGGGGTAAGCAATGAAAACATATCTCCATTTTTTTCTATTTAAAAGCACACAACTATCGCCTCCTCCAGATTCATACAACTCGTAATGCACAGTCTTTCATCATTAATACTCCTCACTTTAAGTTCTTACGAAATTTGGTCAACATTCCATCATGTTGCGTACCAGTGCACTGTATTCTATTACTTTCCCTACTTCCAACCATAAATATATTAAAGATACCTATGATAATGTGGAACTCAGACTAGAATTCTTTTTAAATCAAAATCTGGGTTCCAACGGAGATCGAACCTGCAGTCTTCAGGCTGGAAGACGGGCCCCCTACGATTTAAGAACTTGTCCTCGTAACAAATGACTTGTAACATCAATCCCTAAACTCTCTAAGCAGGCTCACATATAGTAATTCCTCCACACAAGGATCAAATAAGAGTTAAGTGTAAAATTATGTTTTAAGTTTTTAATGATTTTATTAGATTTTATCCATAGCGACGGAGGATGTGCAGCAGATGTAACACATAGAATAAGTGTGGAATGGATGAAGTTTAGATCAATGACGGGAGTTCTATGTGATCCGAAAATGCCAGTAAAGTTAAAAGGAAAAGTATCCCAAACGATTGTCAGACCCGCACTTCTCTATGGCTCCGAATGCTGGACGATGTATAACTCCTACTCTAGGCAACTAGAAACTGCTGAAATGCGCATACTAAGATGGTCAGCTGGTGTGTCCCTAAGAGACAAAATAAAAAGCTCACGCATTCGTGGAAGCCAAGGTGTTACATACATCAACAGTAAGATGGAGAAGAGGCGGATGGATTGAGATGGTGCGGGCACGTTGGACGCACAGCACCCTATCACATTGTGAACCAGGTAATCTCCATGGATCTTCCTCGAATAACAACCAGAGGAATACCAAAGAATTCGTGGGTGGTGCAAAAAGATAACCTGATGCAGAGGCACGGCCTGAGGGACGTAGTCCGGGCTGAAGAGCATACAACCTGAGAACGAGGAGAGCTGACCCCAACAGTCTTCGCAGACAATGAGTTGGGATGGAGCCAGAGAGAAGAAGAATGATTTTATTAGCTAATACATTAATCAATTAAAAGTTTTTGGTAATATTAAACTAAAAGTTAAATTTATAGTTAATTAGATGTACGAGTTTATTTAATAACATTGAATTGTATTGGGTGTTAACATAAGTTGTTTCCATTTTTTTTAATTTAAAAATGAGCACAAAAAGTAAAACAAAATGGTTAAAGTTATACGTCATTCGAAAGAAAATGTTCTGCTCTACAAGATATTGTGTTTGCTTTTACGTTATATATATTATTTTATTTGATTACAAGCCTTCAAAATGGAATGTCAAGTAGACGAAAATGATCTTCATGAATAATATGGTTTAAGCGGTCCTTATCGAAGTCGACTGGTCGTCCGGAACGCTCCATGTCTTTCAAGTCGAAATTACCGTCTTTGAAACGCAAAAACCACCGACGAGCTGTCCTTTCATTCATTGCATCTTCACCGTATACTTCGCGAGCAGCCTTGGCAGCTTTATTCCATCGATTGAACGTGAACAGAAGGAGGTGTCGAAAATGATCACTTTCGTCTACTTGACATTCCATTTTGAAGGATTGTAATCAAATAAAATAATAAATGTAACGTAAAAGCAAACACAATATCTTATAGAGCAGAAAATTTTCTTTCGAATGACGTATAACATTTACCATTTTGTTTTACATTTGGTGCTCATTTTTTAATTTGGAAAAAAACGGACACAACTTGGGTCGAAAAATTTCATGGGTCGAAAAATCGACGAGTTTTAAGCTTTTTTTTCAGTGAATTAATTTTTTTTTTAATTGTTGTTTTTTTAAACATGTTTATTTATCTTTTAAGAACATTTTTATAAAATATCATGATAAAAAAAAATTATATTTTTGTTGTCATTAAGTCGGAAGTAAGGCCGCCCGTACATAGAGGGGGTCCATTATGCACGTAATTGTGGCTGTTGTACATGTCTGAAAATTAAAAAAAAAAACCGTATTACTCAAAAAAGCATGTGGCTATATCCGGTACTAGAATAAAAATAAATAATAATTAGCAAAAAATGGCGGCTTGTTGAAATTAAAAATACATTTTTTTTGTCTTTAGAGGAGTGAAAAAATCGAAAAAATGAATCGATTGAAATAATTCTAGTACCGGCTATAGAGAGAGGTATAACAAAGAGAATAAGTACTTATTCAATAAAATCGGTTAATTAGTTTTGGAGTTATTACGGGGAATAGTTAAAAAAGTGATTTTTCAGGAAACGCGTTTAAAGTTTCAAGTGCGATTTTTACACGAATGAAAGTAAATATTTTCAACGTTAATCAGCAATTCCAGTTGTTGCTGGTAAGTTTGATGATGTGCAATGGATTTCACTTTAAAGAAAAACAAATTACACGGCACAGCTTCACTTTCTAACTGAATTGATGTTGGAATAGCGAACGGATCCTCGACTATGAAGTCCAGCAACGACGACGATTAAGCTTCCATTGTATACAGCACACTCTTACAATGATGTCTGTGTGGCAATCTCTTCCAAACAATTAGAAATATATTAAAAGAGGCCTTAAGTGAAAACAAGACTTTTTGAAAAAAAAAAGTATACCATCGGGAATTGATTCCGTGACCCCCGTGCTAGAAGATTACGGCGTTTAACCATCTAAGCCACGTACATCACATGTGTTGATAATGATGATAAAATATTTAGCATATTTACCCGAACTAACTTAACTGGGAAACTGCACACGTGTATGCGGCGCATTAGTGTTCTGTCGGGCCACTAATTTGCCAATTTTCTTTTTTGCAATATAAACGCGTACTTAAATTTATTTAAGACCGACTGCAATTATGTTGTCTCGTTTTCTTCAAATATTTTTATTTCAATGGGGATGAAAATACATCTTTTGTAATTATTTTAGTATTTTGTAAATAAGTTAAACGAATTTTTCTTGTCAAAACCACCACATCGGATTATTTAATTTATTTGTAACATATTGTATTAAAATGTCAACAGCTCCACCCCATAAAAAGCCTACCGTTACGAAACCTAAAAGAGATATAGCCGGACTGAGATTGCACCGACCTAGCAAACGGAAAAAGGACGATGATTTGAAAATTGCTACATGGAATGTTCTTTCTTTATACCGTGCCGGAACACTGAGAATACTTTTGGATGAACTTAATAAATACAAAACTGACATAACAGCCCTTCAAGAGATGAGGTGGATAGGAAAGGGAGTAATGGAAGAGCGCGACTGGACCATCTTTTACAGTTGTCATGAAAAGAATCATGTATTTGGAACGGGTTTCATTGTCTCAAAGAGAGTGAAGCACCTTGTTATCGGATTTAATGCTGTGGACCATAGAATATCCCATCTGAGAATAACTGGAAAGTTCTTTAATTACAGTATAATTAATGCTCATGCTCCTACAGAGGGGAAGAGCGACATTGAGAAGGAGGAATTCTACAGTAAGCTAGCAAAAACATACCAGGACTGTCCAAAACATGATATTAAGGTGGTAATTGGGGACTTTAATGCTAAGATCGGGAAAGAGTCGGTACATACCTCAATAACCGGAAAACATAGCCTGCATACTGTGACGAGTGATAATGGTTTAAGACTTGTTGATTTTGCAGCCTCTCATAACATGATAATAGGCAGTACATGCTTCCCACGAAAGAATATACACAAGGGAACGTGGAAAACCCCGGATGGAAGAAATGTCAATCAAATAGATCACCTCTTAATTGACGCCAGGCATAGATCCGACTTAATGGATACACGAACATATCGCGGAGCAAATGTAGACTCTGACCATTACTTAGTAATAGTAAGGGTTCGATGTAGGATTTCCAATGCGAAAAAACGGAGGGGTACACGTTCAACCCGGATTAATACAGACCATTTAAAAGCACCAGAAACTGCGGAACAATTCAAAACATTGATCGGTTCAAGATTGGACGATGCCGACATGAATATGAACCTGGACCAGGATGATGTCAATACACACTGGGAGACTGTTAAATCTGTAGTCACCTCCACTGCTAATGAGGTTCTGGGAAATAGGCAGGCACCACTACGAGAAGAATGGTTTGATGCTGAATGCCAACATGCTACTAATGAAAAAAATGAAGCATATCTCAGGATGCAACAACGGCATCATACACGACAAGCTGTGCTGGAGTATAAAGAGTTAAGGAGGAAGGAGAAGAAATTGCACAGAAAGAAGAAGCGTGTATACCTGGAAAACCAAATAAAGGAGGCAGAACTGTTGCATTCACAGAATAACACCAGACTTTTCTATCGTAAAATCAACAACCAACGGAAAGAGTTCAAGCCTAGAACAACTATGTGTTATGATGGTCGGGGAAATATTTTAAACGACAGGCAAAAGGTTCTGGATCGATGGGTGGAATACTTCGACGTCCTTTTGAATGGTAACCAGCATGGAGCAACAAGCGGGAACCAACAAGTAGAATACGACACCACTGATGTTGATGATAATGAGCCATCCCCAACCTTGGCTGAGATTTCAATTGCCATAAAGAATCTCCATAATAACAAAGCACCTGGATGTGATAATCTACCCGCTGAGGTGTTCAAGCATGGTGGCGAGGCTCTCCACAATCATATTCACAAAATCATCTGTGACATCTGGCGCTACGAAATGCTACCAAATGAGTGGAATTGTGGTATAATATGTCCCCTGCTCAAAAAAGGAGACCCCATGAGTTGCTCCAATTATAGGGGTATCACCCTTTTAAATATAGCATATAAAATACTCTCAAACATTCTTTGTAATAGATTGCAGAGATACTCCGAATGCATAATTGGAAAATACCAAACTGGATTTCGTAGGGGAAGGTCAACAATAGATCAAATGTTTTCACTTAGACATATATTGGAAAAGACTGTAGAGTTCAACATTGATACATACCACCTCTTCATAGACTTTAAGGCTGCCTACGACACGGTCAATAGGACAAAACTCTATGAAGCTATGGCTGAATTTAATATTCCTGTCAAAATTATTAACCTAGTCAGGCTTACAATGTCCAACGTTGAGTGCCGTGTCAGAGTGCAAGGGGATCTGTCTGAACCTCTTAAAACATTTAATGGACTTAGACAAGGAGATGCTTTGGCGTGTACGCTGTTTAATATGGCTTTGGAAAAGGCCATTAGGGATAGCGGCATACAAACAACAGGCCATATATTCAGTGAATCTGTGCAACTCCTGGCTTATGCAGATGACATTGACATCATAGCGAGGTCGGAACATGAACTTATAAATGCCTTCCGAGCACTAGCAGCATCAGCAAAAAACCTAGGCTTAGTAGTCAGTGAGACCAAAACAAAATATATGCCCGTAAATGGACGCCAAAACCCAATAAGTCTACAAATAGACAACTTTACCTTCCAAACCGTTTCTGAATTTGTGTATCTCGGTACCATGGTGACAAATAAGAACGATGTTTCCACTGAAATAAATCGAAGATTAATAGCTGCAAACCGATGCTATTTTGGACTGCAGAGGTACATGAAATCACGACATCTCTCTAGAAAAACCAAAACTCTACTTTATAAAACACTATCCGACCTGTGCTCACCTATGGCTCAGAATGTTGGACTCTAAGTAGAGTGGACATGAGGGCTCTGGGGACATTTGAGAGGAAGATTCTGCGCAAAATATATGGCCCCATTTGCAATAACGGAGAATGGCGTATCAGGTATAATCAGGAGCTGTACGGTCTGTATGGAGACCCTACCATAACACAGGAGATTCTAATTGGGAGACTCAGGTGGGCTGGACACGTGCAGCGAATGAGTGAGGAGGACATTCCGAGAGGGCTCTTGAATGGCACACCGGGGGGTCGAAGAAGGCCAGGAAGGCCGAAGCTTCGATGGCTGGATGGTGTCAATAGGGATGCGCAGCTCATTGGCATCCAGAACTGGCGAACAGCAGCACAGGACCGCCAGTCATGGAGGCGTGCTTTAAAGGAGGCCAAGACCCGACCTGGGTTGTAGAGCCACTGTTGATTGATTGATTGATTGTATTAAAATATACATAAATTCATACCATCACGCTATTTTCCTGTCAGTGTAGGCAGAGAGGACAGAATGCCAGATTTTCAAATTTAGAATCACATCCTTCGCCTCTTTTATACTTATACAATTTTAACGATTAAAAAAACATACATACCATCCCTGTCCCTATCCATCTACACACATTCATCGCTAATTCTATGTGCATACACCTTGTCATACGAATCATACGATTTCTCTGACTTTTTCCCTCTTTCAAAATATCATTAAATTGATCCAACCATACTTTCCTTGGACTTCCTCTACAAAAGTGTCTTAATTGTTATCGTATTCAACAAAATGACCTCCGTGGCCTGGTTGATAAGAAAATCTGTTTTTTAATCGGATGTTTCGGGCTTCGATTTCAGTTGGAACCAAGATTTAAAAAAAAAATTCGAGTCTAGTTTTCAGTTAATGCGTTTTAAACATATTTCTGGTTGGTAGGAAAAGATTGCCACATTGCAAAAAACTCGCTTACTTGAACTATTCGCAACGAAACTTGAACTGTTCGCAACATTTAAAACACTTTTTCTTCAAAAGGTTTTTTTCATTGTACGATCAGTTTCGAGATCGTTTTCATTATCAAAGGCCGAAAATGATGTGTCCTTTAAAAATCTATTGATAAAAATAATAAAATGGTGTTTAAAAGTATGTCTGATAATAAGAGCAATCTCGAAACTCATCGGGCACAGTGCTTTAATTGTTATCTTTTTTTTTTTTTTAACCTGGCGAGTTTATTGCCATGGAGCAATCTCTTCCAACCAACCATAAATATGTTTTATAGGCCCTAAGTGTTAACCAGACTGGAATCCTATTTAAAAAAATCTGGGTTCCAGCGGGGATCGAACCCGCAACCTCTAGATCGGCAGACAAGTGTCTTACCACCAGGCCACGGAGGTCGTCATCTTATAATACATGCAAATCCACAGATTTTCTGCTGAAGAATTAACATACATACTCGTACATACTACGAGTATTACCCCGTTTCCCTGTCGGGTTCAGCAGAAAGGTTAAGACACCTTCTATTGCAACTCCTCTAAATATTCAGAATTTTAGTATTCCCTTTTTTTTTAAATATCATTCACTTGATCCAACTACACTTTCCTTGGTCTTCTCCTACTTCGTCTTTGACTCATATAGGGTCTTTAAAATTGAGCGGGTTTTTTTTAATTCTTGAATAAAATACAATTTGCTTTGATTTCAAAAAACTTTTTATTGGTCATTGAAGTATTGGGTGTTACCATAAGTTGAGTCCGTTTTTTTCCAATTAGTTATAGAGCACTTAACAAGAGTCTGCTCTGACCGCAGCAGCCACTTCCAATCTTCGCACTCAATTTATTTAATTTCTTGTAATGGAGTAATTCCAATAACACTGGGTTTGATTCCCCAGTAAGAGCATATTTGAGTAAAGTCTACTCTCTATAGAGTGCTTCATAAATTGTCCTTTTATCGTAATTAGATGCCTACCGAACTTAGAACTTAATTTCAATTCAAAAGAGCTTTATATTAGGTGTTAAGTTGTGTCCGTTTTTTTTTTTCAATTAAAAAATGAGCACCAAAAATAAAACAAAATGGTAAAGGTTATACGTCATTCGAAAGAAAATTTTCTGCTCTACAAGATATTGTGTTTGCTTTTACGCTACATATATTATTTTATTTGATTACAAGCCTTCAAAATGGAATGTCAAGTAGACGAAAGTGAGTATTTTCGACACCTCCTTCTGTTCGCGTTCAATCGAGGAAATAAAGCTGCCAAAGCTGCTCGCGATATTTGCGAAGTGTACGGTGAAGATGCTATGAATGTAAGGACAGCTCGTCGATGGTTTTGCGTTTCAAAGACGGTAATTTCGACCTGAAATACATAGAGCGTTCCAGACGACCAATGGACTTCGATGAGGACCGCTTAAACCATATTATTCATGAAGATCCCCTTCAAACATTTTTCATCACCATTTTCAAACCATTTTTTGTACAATATCTTGTAAAGCAGATTATTTTCATTCGAATGACGTATAACATTTTCCATTTTGTTTTACTTTTGGCGCTCATTTTTAAATTTGGAAAAAAACGGACACAACTTATGTTAACACCAAATATAATGTATTACATTTAAATACAAAAAACAATATCCACCAAATGTCCACCTCTTGCAGCTTCACAGATGTCCACTTTTTTGTCAAAACACAAAAAACAATATCCACCAAATGTCCACCTCTTGCAGCTCCACAGATGTCCAATCTTTTGTCAAAATTCTAATTTATCATCTAAGCAGATTATGATACTGTCTGCCTCGAGTATATGTGTTTAAGTGCACCATTGACTTTGTTTCCTATCGCTATATGCAATCCAATATTCTCCATAACTCCTCCATCATCTAAAAAAAAAGCTTTAACGTGCTCCAATATTTCGTTGTTCACCCATATATCACATTTACTTTTACTTTCACACGTTCTTACACCATAACTTTGAGTTTCATTACATTAATTCTCAAACCTTTAACTGTAGAATAGTATTTATATAGTTCCTTTCATTATTTTAAAGGGACAAAATTTCTTTTGATTTCAAAGCTTTGCGATAAATACCTCCCAGACTGTTCTTCTTTCTTTTCAGAAATCGTTTGCTCTCACCGCCTTAATTCCCCATAATTACAGCTTCAATTAGACCAGTAACAAGTAGGCCTTTTGTATCAATAGTTTTTTTTCCTTTTTCTTCTGCCCTACTTCTAGAGATCACAGATTAATCTGAATCGAAGTCATCAATTTGAATCGGTCGAGTGGTTTCATCAGATGAATTGGTTCGGCGAGATCAAAGTGGAATTAGTTCTCACATTAAAAGTGGATTGATGACCATCGTTTTTTTATTTTATACCATAAATCGGTTATTTTTTTGAAACGGTTCATGAGCGAAATAATAAAAAAAAAAAAAAAGAATAAAGGTTAACGTTTCAAACTCTGTGTTACATAGATTTAAAAAATTTCTTTTGCATATAAAGTATGGCTTACTCATAAATCCTACGAAGTCTCAAGCGATCCTCATTGTCAGCCCTCAGCTTCTCGGTAAATTCAACACTGACGTACTTCCTCCTATATTACTTGATAGCTATATCATACAATTACATAAAACTGTTATAAACCTAGGAGTGCTAATAGATAACACTCTCTCATGGCGATATCAAATAAATGAGGTAAGCCGAAGGATCTTCTTCAGCCTTCATTCCCTTAAAGTGTTGCAAAGATTCCTACCTAATAAAACAAAATTTTACTCGTACAATCTCTGCTCTTTCCGATTCTGGACTATGCGGACGTCCGTTACTTGGACGTTACAGAGGGATAGCTGGACAAATTACGACATCTTCAAAATGTGTGTCTAAGATTTATTTTCAACCTACGAATGTACGATCATATAATTTCATACCAGAAGGCATTGAACTGGTTAAATGTTAGAAATAGACGCCAAATTCACATACTGTCTCTATTGTATAATATCCTTCACTGTCCCGCCGCCCCCTCTTATCTCACCGATTTTTTTTAGCGTTTTTCCAATCATGGATTAGCGCTACGCTCAAACAGAGATTGTTTATTGGCCTTTCCAGTTCACCGTTCCTCTTTTTTTACGTCGTCCATTACTGTCCATGCAGTGAGACTCTGGAATCAGTTACAAACTAATATAAGAGTCGCTCCGTCCTTGGCATGCTTTAAGAAGCGAATGAAAAAACTCTTAATTTCTAGTCATTCTAGTGTTTCATTCCTGATTTTTCTTTTCCTTTCCTCTCCACCATACCTTCCAGTCCTTTTGATTGATGATATCTCACTTTATATGAAAAATAATGTTCAGGTGATTGTCCGTCTTTGTGGGATTCGTGGGCATATGCTCACGTCTGTGTTTATGGATTTCGTGGGGATGGATAGTTATTTGAATGCTTTATGCGACCACGTAACTTGCTTCATTTACTTTTGTCAGGTTGGTTGGAAGATATTGACGCCTGGCAATAATCCCGCCAGATTGTATTAGCAATTAAAGTGTTAAATAAATAAATAAATAAAGTATGGCTAGATCAAGTGAATAATATTTTGAAAATAATAAATGTAGAAAGTCAGATACTCGTATGCGTTATATGAATATGTGTATGGATGTAGAATATGTATGTCGAGATAGAAAAGTATAACACTCTGTTCTCTCTGACTACCGTAATATATATGTATTAATAACCACATTGAGCACATTATTCACGACCTACATAATCTGGCTGGTACAACGTCTCCCATAGGAAACTCGATTCTCATTGGAACTAAGATTTTTTTCAGTTGTAATACAAGTTTTTCACGTCTCTATAACATATTTCTGATTGGTTGGAAGATATTGCAACATAGCAGTAAGCACTTCGGATTGTACTGTATACAAATGTTATATAATACCATTGAGTATTATATACCTGTGTGCGACCTATCCTCATCTATGGCATCGAAGCGAGGGCGGACACCGTCAAGACCAAAAGTATGCAAAGGAAAACGTGGTATTGCTGGAAAAACTTTGTGTGCTCGTGTAAGGAACACCACAATCCGAGAGATCTGTGAGGTCCAAGATGTAGTCAGGTGGGAACAACAGCGTCGACGATACTGGTACCAATATGTACAGAGAATGAATTCCACAAGAATCCCATATATAGCTCTGCATGGGGTACCGGATGGATGGCGTCCACCAGGGAGACCCCTGAAACGATGGAGAGATACCTGGAGCTCAGCATCACAGGAGGATAATCCTGTAATAACAGACTCTTGAGTCTACAGAAAATTGAAGTAGAGTATTATATAACTTTGGCATACAGCTGACCTCCGTCATCTAATTGCTAAGACACTGGTTTTCCACCCGTGGGCTTCGGGTTCAATTCCCGATTATGGGAAGCGATTCCAGCTTAGTTAAATAGTTAGTCTGGTAACAATACTCTTGCAAATTTCCCCGTGTAGCAGTATTTCCAACTCATAAAATGATGAACTGTGAGTTACTGCTAGTTTTAAATATTTTCTGAGTGGTCACTTTGTTCAGTTGGCTTCAAGTTGCCGTGTGGAGTGGAAATCGCCCTTGATAATAAAGGCTGCAACGAAGTCGAAACATCGGTTATGATTGAAACTCAGTGAAGCAACAATTCTGAATAATACTTTAAATTAGTAGAAAATTGTCGTAAAAATCTTCGATTTTTGTGAGTTATTTACTTACTCCAGTGGTCCTTAACTCGACGGCTCGATTACCGGGTCAGAAGACAATATTTTGAGGGGTACCATATGAATTAGAAAAAAATGGGAACTTAGATAATTATATCTTGAGCGCATTATTAGGAAGGTATTAAACTATTGTTCTTTATCAATTAGCAAATTTTGATACTATCGAGTTGTTTTAGTGCCCCATCCAATCAAGTAATATATATTGCAGAGCCAGGAGATTTGCCTCCTGCCAACACCTCTTCGGCCTTCTATTTTGCCTTGGATGATCAGGTGCAGTAATTTGTACTTTGCTCCTCTATGTATATGACCCAAGTAGGACACCTTTTGGATTTTAATATTAGTCAGCAACTTTCTATCAACTTTGGTACTTTTAAGAACCCTTGTGTTGCTGACCATATCCGTCCAGGGTATCCGTAGCATTTTCTGGTGCATTCACATTTCGAATGCTTCCAGTCGGTGATATACGTGATTGGACTGGCATAAGGGGCGTTGGAGATCTTCTTCGGACTGCCAGGGACAAATATATCTACTCTCAAGTGATATTTAACGTTGGGGGGACCTGACATGACACTGGGAAGAAGTGCCCCATCGACGACAAGTAAACCTTCAACCGAAGAAACAGTAAACAATCAGGCTTATCGAGATCCACATGTCTGTGACGTCTGTCGTAGGGAAAGCACATCTAGGATCAGTTGTTCTCTTACAGAAGATCACAGGATTGACATGGAGAGCAGCTCGAGATTGACGTTGGAATTGCGAAAGAACCCTCGACTATATGGACCAGCAATAACGAAACAATGCTAAATATGAAATATTAAATTTAAAGGGAGTGATGAAGACATAATTGATGAGGATAAAAATGCACGATTTGCGTAGAAAATCTAGTATTACAGCCTTTGATACAGTAAGAAATGATAAAATGAAATATAAGTGGGAACAAAAAGTTGATTTAAGGAAGGAATCTTGAGATGGTTTGCCAACATTGATGGAAAGAGTTGCGAAAGATTTACAAAACAAATATATTTATCTGAAAAGAATAGAGAACGAAGAAAAGATGATGAAAGAGAAGATTGATTGATTGTTGAAGAAGTTTTAACTGAAGAAAAGGTAAGAAATATGAGAGCAATATATATGGATTTGGACGATCCGAAAACCGTGTGTGAATAAAGGTGTGGAGATATATCATCTTTACTTACCCCAAAAAGGATATTGCGTAAAGGTATGTATGTGTAGCGACCGTGCGTGCGGTCACTGAACCCACCAAGGCGACCCTTGCCCGCGCGGTCATTTAACTCGCAAGTGGCGAGTGCGAGACGGCGCCGGGCGAAGGTCGCCCGCGCGGTCATTGAACTCACAAGTAGCGAAGAGCGAGATACCGATATATCTCTTGCCTCTCCTGCAGAACGTAGTATGAAATGTATATAGAACGTGCAACAATAACCATGTGTCCAGCGGAAGCGAGACAGCGACATGTTCTGCGCCGTTCTATACATTATAAATACAGACGCTTACAATAAACTTTCTCTTTACTTATTCCGATCTCGACGACTTTTATTCAAACAACCCTCATCCTTCTATGCGAAACACAAGTCCCTAAATATGTATGTAATAAGGTTATAAGAAATAAAAACGGTTTTTTATACAGCTGCAGTATATTGTAAACATATTTTTATTTAAAATAGCCACATATTTACAAAAAATATTTACACATTATGTAACTAGAAAAATAATAATAAAACACCTTAAATATTATCATTGCATTATATTATATTTACATTTTTTATAAAAAAATCTTGGGTTTTGTGTGGTATCCATGTGAGTTTTTGGTATATTAAAGTCTTGAATGGATAATTTGATTATTTGAAATAATGAAATTTCAAAGTATTGCTTAAAATGTACATTTTTATGGTAATGGTGCTTTATATAATTATTAATTTACTAATTAAAATGGTCAAAAGTAAGATTAAACATAAAAATCGATATGTAAAAAATAAGATCCGAACCATATTTGATCTTTAATATTGACTGATATGGGTTGACATGAAAATATGTGTTTTTAATTCAATTGGAACTTTTAGCAATATGGAATAGATGAATGTCAAAAGGTGCCAAAAAAAGCATAGATTAGATAATTCTGCAGGTACTAAACAACGTGGAGTAGAAAAAAGGCAGAATGTGCTAAGATAACAGAAGTTGGAAGGTTGAAAGTCACGTGGAATCGACATAAGGTGTTATGGTAAAATATATTTACATGAGATAACAGAAGTCGGAAGGCTGAAAGTCACGTGGAATCGACAGAAGTCAGAAGGTGCTAAACTACGTGAAATAATATAAGTCAGAAGGTGCTAAATTACACGAAATATCAAAAGTTGGAAGGTTCTAAGCCACGTGGAATCGTCAGAAGGTGCTAAACTACATGGAATAAACACTAGGCAGAAGGCGCTAAGCCATGAGGAATCGATAGAAGTTTGAAGATAGTAAGTCATGTGGAACAGGCAGAAATCAGAAGGTACTTACTAAAGTGCGTATAATAGCCAAGTCGGAATGTGCTAAGTCACGTGAAATCGACAGAAGTCAGAAGGTATTAAAACACATGAAATATATAGTAGTTAGACAGTGATAAGTCACGAGGAATATATAGAAATCAGAAAATACATAATAAAACACATGGAATAGACAAATCAGAAGGTGCCAAGCCACGTAAAATCGACAGTAGGTATTAAAACACATGAAATATATAGTAGTTAGAAAGTGATAAGCCACGCGCAATAGATATAAATCAGAAGGTACATAATAAAGCACATGTAATAGATAATTCAGAAGATGCTAAGCCACGTGGAATTGACGGAAGTCAGAAGGTATTAAAACACATGAAATGTATAGTAGTTAGAAAGTGATAAGCCACGTGCAAAAGATATAAATCAGAAGGTACATAATAAAGTACATGTAATAGATAAGTCAGAAGATGCTAAGCTACGTGGAATCGACGGAAGACAGAAGGTATCAAAACACATGAAATATATAGTAGTTAGAAAGTGATAAGCCACGTGCAATAGATATAAATTAGAAGGTGTATAATAAAGCACATGTAATAGATAAGTCAGAAGATGCTAAGCTACGTGGAATCGACGGAAGACAGAAGGTATTAAAACACATGAAATATATAGTAGTTAGAAAGTGATAAGCCACGCGCAATAGATATAAATCAGAAGGTGTATAATAAAGCACATGTAATAGATAAGTCAGAATATGCTAAGCTACGTGGAATCGATGGAAGACAGAAGGTATTAAAACACATGAAATATATAGTAGTTAGAAAGTGATAAGCCACGTGCAATAGATATAAATCAGAAGGTACATAATAAAGCACATGTAATAGATAAGTCAGAAGATGCTAAGCTACGTGGAATCGACGGAAGACAGAAGGTATTAAAACACATGAAATATATAGTAGTTAGAAAGTGATAAGCCACGTGCAATAGATATAAATCAGAAGGTGTATAATAAAGCACATGTAATAGATAAGTCAGAAGATGCTAAGCTACGTGGAATCGACGGAAGACAGAAGGTATTAAAACACATGAAATATAAAGTAGTTAGAAAGTGATAAGCCACGTGAAATAGATATAAATCAGAAGGTGTATAATAAAGCACATGTAATAGATAAGTCAGAAGATGCTAAGTTACGTGGAATCGACGGAAGTCAGAAGGTATTAAAACACATGAAATATATACGATTAGTAGTTGGAAAGTGATAAGCCACGTGGAATAGATATAAATCAGAAGGTACATAATAAAGCACGTAGAATAGACAAGTCGGAATGTGCTAAGCGCCGTGGAATTGACGGAAGTCAGGAAGTATTAAAACACATGGAATAGAATACTCGTAGAAGTCACATTGATTGGAAAGAAGTCTGAAGACTGACTTTTTAACCTCCGAGAAACTTGTCAAGTTGTCTTTCTCTAAAAAATAGATTACTTGCTCATATTTTTAATGGTGGATCTTTTTTTTTACACACACGAGTACAGCCACAATTAGATTTGTGGCTAGTTTTTCACATTTTAATAATTTTGCCATAAGATTCATGTATTTTTTTTTTTAATGTGTGTACACGAAAATGTACACAAGCAACAATTAAAATTATGTAATATATCTAAATTAACGATCACAACATTGCTAAGTAGCAGTCAACCTTAAAATATTTTCAGATTTTTCAAAATTATATAACATATTTAAGATTATCATTATTGCACCATATACTTTTTTTATTGAACATTTATCTAAGCTTATGAAATAAGAATAAAAATGAAATATTTACAAAAAAAAATATATTTTTACAAATCACTCTACTTAACTTCATAATACTTTCTTAAACATTTGATATTTTATTACGAATTTGGAAAGCAAGGAAATAATATTTGATATTTTATTACGAATTTGGAAAGCAAGGAAATAATATTTGATATTTTATTACGAATTTGGAAAGAAAGGAAACAACATTTGATATTTTATTACGAATTTGGAAAGAAAGGAAATAATATTTTTCTTCATATAAATAAATACTATATAAAAACGATTCGTGATTAATAAAATTATAATTTTTCCATCGGGCGTCAAAGTGGAAAATCGATGTTTTTTCTATACCAGGGGTACCTAACCAGTCAATCGCGATCTACTTTACAGTTCTGTGTTTTTTCTTCCATTGCAAATACTTAAAAAATATATTAACATTATAATATAAGAAATTCTTTAAACTAGGGGTCTCCAAACTACGGTCCGTTCAGTATTTTCTAAGTCCACGTTTCACTCCCATACCAAAATACTTTTGCAGTCCATTAACAAAACATATTTTGATAGTGTCTAGTTCGAATGTATGTGCTTTTGTGCCCCATTGATTTTATTTCTCATAGAAATTTTTTTCTTTTATTATAATATTTTAAATTTTGTATTTTTAATACTCTATTATTTTTTGTTTATAATGAATAGTTAATATATATATATATATATATATATATATATATATATATATATATATATATATATATATATATATATATATATATATATATATATATATATATATATATATATATATATATATATATATATATATATATATATATATATATATATATATATATATATATATATATATATATATATATATATATATATATATATATATATATATATATATATATATATATATATATATATATATATATTTATCTGCTTAAAATTTTATATTTTTTCATGTTTACTGATAGATCGCGACATCACCCTTAAAAAAAGTAGCTCACGTGTACACAAAGGTTTGGCAGCCCTGGTATATACGTTGTCAAGTAGCGAGTAACTAAAATAACAGTTACTATGGCCACACTATTGTGAGATTTTATATTTCGACCTTTTTTCAGCTTCTTGAAGAATAAAGAAATAAATTGTTTACGAAAAAAGTTCAGTTTCAGAATTGTTCCTATCGCATCATTATAGCTTTTTCAGTTGTATAAGGTCTTTCGGAGTGTTGTACCGCGTAGTTTGACTTATGATACCGACGTTTCAAAAACTTTAGCAGTTTTCATCTTCAGATATTGCTTGTAGATAGCTCCACCATAATTGAATGCGCGTCGGATATCGCTTGACTTTATAGCAACATCTCAACCGTAACGTGAGTGCATGACTCCGTTTCACCATGAAAGAACAAGTATGCGACCATTGCTGACATCACAAACCAAACCACGCGTTACAACACTCCGAAATACCTTATACAACTGATAAGTAGAAGTTTAAAATTTTATTTCTTTAAGTTAAATAACGAGCATTGAGTCTTTGGAATAATTGAGAGAGTAGTTGTTCAATATGTTATGATTGAAAAATAAGTATTTACGTTTCGGGCTGATTGCATAACCCGTCCTCAAGGATTACAAAATCTCACTTCAGTCATCCCAGAAGATGACTCATCCTCGAAACTTATTTTCCAATAATCTTTCTGGAATAATTGTTATTACTTTTTTAATTAATCAGTTAAAACACTATATACCAAAACTAAATTTGGGAAAAGAAAGCATATTCAAGTCCACAGCAACTGTTTACATTTTCATATATTTTATTACCTTGGATTAAACCAGTGTTTCTTAACCTTTTTGAGCCGTGACCCCGATTAGGGTATTCATTTTGGTTTCGCAATCCAAGTGAAGTTAAATATTGTAAAATAACACATAGAAATTTCAATTAAATGAATTTTATATTTTTATAATACAAAATATATTACTCTTATTAGTAGAAAGTCTCGTAGAAGTTTTATGGATGTAGAAGAGGCTAAAGATATGTATCGAGATAGGAAAGTCTGACACTCTGTCCTCTCTGCCTCCCCTGGCAGGGAGATAGCGGGATTTTATGTATGTATGTATTGGTCTTCTTCTTGATGTATGTTAATGAAGATATTGGCTATATGAGGCAAAGCATCAGCTATTTCTCCATCTTTAAGGTGACCTTCTTGGCATGCGATGTCCAGCAGGGATTCTGTCCTTGCCCATTTCACCTACATTGTCACGCCTGTCTGCTGTGCTGCCTTCTCTTCCTACTTTGTGGTACAGGTATGTTCAATGTGTAAAATTCTGAACTTATTTCTGAAAGATTGCATTGGTAACGCAATTGACTTAAATTGGTGGTAACAGAGATTTTTATTAATGTATACCTTGGCTTTTGGTACGTTTAGAAAGCTGATGAAATCTTTGTGTTTTATTAGACAGACTGCACCTTAGATAATCTACAGGCTGCATTCTGTTGCATTTTGATGAGTTACCCTTGTTGCTTATATGTGTGACTAAGTTTTTGACACCCTTGACCAATTTGGTGCATTTGGTAAATTCGTCTGTGAATTTCAATATTCACCGTTTTTCAATATTTTCAAACTTGGAATTAGGAACCTTAAACTTCCTCCTATTATCGGCTCCCCTGATGACTGTCCAGATGCCAACACCTCGCTACGCTACTGATATAAATTATAGATTTCAAAATGAAATAACATTCATATTATATTATACATTATTTGAAAATATATATTTTAAAAATAAACTGATCCAATTCTATTTTATCAGATTTTTTAATTGTTAATTAAATTTATAATAACATAAAATAATACTAAAATATGGTAATTTTTAAAAATGTTTCACTACTCATTAAAATGTCAACCAAACCAATTTCGTGACGCGATCCACAGGTTAAGAAACTATGGATTAAATCCTCAAACAATTTCAATTCATTTCCCACCAAGTCTTGCGATCTCGGCAGAGTTGATTGCAGATCACGCGCTGTGGGAGTGTCCAAGCGATGGATGGTGATGGTGTCCTGCGAGGTGGTGGAAGTAGGACGCCCCGTAAGGTCCTCCAGCTCCACCGAAGCCGTAGTGGGCAGCGTGAGGAGCGTAGAGAAGCGCTCCTCCGAAGGGAGCTCCGCCTGGGAAGCCGCTCCCTTGAGGGGGCGGAGGAACTGTCGGGCTGTTGACGTCCATTCCTGGATTCTGCTTCTTCCATTTTGTGCGACGGTTTTGGAACCAGATTTTTACCTGAAGACAATAGAAAACGTTTCTTCAATAAATATGATATAAAATGCGATTTTTCGTTCTCGAGTATGATTATCTACCACCCTGTAGAATTTCAGCGGACGTAGTATTAACCAGTCCCAGGTTCGATTTCTGGCAGATTTACTTCCGGACTAGTTTTTACATCTAAACTTAGATTTTCCGCAGTTTAACACATATACGAGTACTAGATTAATAGATGGCGCTCTTGTTAGCAACATTGGTGTCCCTTAATTTCCTTTATTTATCTTAGAGGAATCGTAATGAAAGATCGTAATTATCGAGCATATGTTGATTTAATGTGTGCAAGCTGTTGTACTCCAGCAAACACTCACTCTTGACAGACCTAACCCAAAGCTCCAGTGGCTAGGAGATTAAACTTCCAAGATGATTGACAGATTTCATTCATTGCATCCTTTCATAAGGTAGAGTTTAACGTGTAATATATTATGTTACTATAGGGTGGCACAACAAGAACTGCAATTTTAAATAAGCTGACATTTTTAAACTGTCAAACGTATAATATTTATAATGGACATATTCATACGTCATCTATATAACCAATAAACTAATTAAGCAGCGGTACACGACTGCAGAACTAAATTTATATTTAAGATTGCAGTTCTTGTTGCGCCACCCTATAGAAAGAAATTAAGACTTTATTATAAATTGAACAAATGGCATGTTAATTACCATACGGTAATCTGTTTCAGATAAGATAATAATCAGTCAGATGTTTGGATAAGATAATAATCAGTTTCAGATAAGATAATAATCAGTCAAAACAGGGATTCATGTTAATTGCTTGATGAAGGCTTACGAAGATATTTTAAAATTGAAAACAAGGACTCGAACTCTTTTACAGCGCTAAAAAAATTTAAAAAATGCACATTAGAAGGTATTCCCTTTCAATTGAAAACCCCATCACCATAGCATATAACCATTAATTTATTTAACTAACCTGTGTTTCAGTCAGGCTTAAACTCAAAGCCAAGTTAAGTCTTTCACAGACAGATAGATATCTGGTAGTTTTGAACTTATTTTCCAGTGACACCAACTGCTCATAAGTGAATGCTGTTCTTGCTCTTCTGGGTTTCGCCCCTCCTCCTCCGTTACCTTTGCTTCCACCTTCTCTGCTTCCATTCTTGCCACTCCTTCGACTTCCTGAAACTCCAGACGGACTCTTGGGTTCTCCACTTTCATCGAGATCAGATTGGGTAAGAGTGTCATCATCTAGATTATCATCGTTATCATCGCCGTCATTGTCTTCGTTATCTGAATGCTGGGTTTGATCTTTCCCTGAAATAAAAGAGAGAAACAATTAACATTCTGTAAATGAAGTAACATTAATATGGTCAGCAACACAAGGGTTCTTCAAAGAGCCAAAGTTGATAGAGAGTTGCTGACTAATATTAAAATCCGAAAAGTGTCCTACTTGGGTCATGTACTTAGAGGAGCAAAGTACAAATTACTGCATCTGATCATCCAAGGCAAAACAGAAGGCCGAAGAGGTGTTGGCAGGAGGCAAATCTTCTGGCTCCCCAATATATGTGATTGGACTGGCATAAGGGGCGTTGGAGATCTTTTTCAGGCTGCCGGGGACAAAGATGTCTACTCTCAGGTGATATTCAACGTTGGGGGGACCTGACATGACATTGGGAAGAAGAAGAAATGAATTTTAAAAAAAAAATTGATTTTTTATATTTTAAGAAGTTTGAGAAATTCTTTGGCAGAATTGTCTCTTGTAGTTGGCAATGCCAGCTCAGAACGGAAGAGCGGATATGCTGACACATACTCGTATCCATAAAGTGGCACCACTATTGTGATGCCATGACCAGTCGTCGACACCAAGTATATTTTTAAATGGAGTAAGTCAATTTAGTTTTTTTTTGTAGAATCTTAAAATTAAAATCGATTTTGTTTAAAATTATTTATATTTTTTAATTAACACAATGGTGAAAATTTAATATTACATTGTGCTTATTATAACGCTTTTAAGTAACACATAGCGCTATATAAAAGGCTGCAGCAGATAAACCTGCCGATCATCTTGGGAGTTTGTTCTGTCAAGACTGTGTGCTTGCTGAAGTGCAAAAGCTTGCACACAATCGACCGAAACACGCACAGGCATCTTTCATTCACAGAATGGCTCACAATCAAGTTCGAACTTGGCAGAACCAGAATGGCTCACAATCAAGTATCAATAACTTATTTTAGACTCTTTTCGAAAATCCTGTTTTTGGTAAAGAGTGGCAATTAGGTTTATTGAAGAAAGGCACATTAATCTGAAGCCTTGAAAGCCTCTTTGTTTGATGGATCGTTTTCTCTCTCCTCGCATCCGCCTCTCCACTGGGTTGTGAAATTGCTCTCCGGGATAAATTATATTTAAACAAAGAATAAATCAGGATAAAGGCAACAGTCAAAAATTAGGGATGTTTTCGCACGGTTCGATAGTCAAGTTAATATTTAGAAAATATGTAAGTGTTAAAATAGATGATTTGTATTAAAAGATGTACGAATTTAACGAACGCAAAAGAATTCGCATGTTTTAATTTACTTGTTATAATAATTTTATTCTAGCCGTCGCACAAAATGGTGCAATGAAACACTATCAATAATAATTAAAAAAACAATTTATACAGCGCCGTTTTGAGATAAGACCCTCCTCAAGGGTGGTATAAATCAGATTCGAACTCACTATTATTAACAAAGTAAATGTATTATAAGAAAAACATATTTGGTAGGATAGGAGAAAAAGACCTATAAAAAAAGCTTTGTAGACTTCTAATATGTAATGTAGAGTTCATATACGAGTATACAGGCGGCCCTCGACTTTCGCACATAATTGGTTCCTAAAAAAGTGTGCGAATGCTGAATGTTCGAAAGTAGAGAGATGTAAAAAAAAACATTAAAAATTGTATTTTAAAATATTTATTTATCAATAATAATATATATTTATCAATAATATATTAAAAATATTTATTTATCAATATACATAATTAAGTTAACGAGGCGTGTTTAAGTGCTTTCAGGTGTTTTCTTTATAAACTTGTCAAGAGTTAGTTGAATACCACCTTTTTTTTCTTTTCTTCATAAAGAGTTCTATAACATGCTGTGTCTTTCTCAATCGCCCTACGTACTTGAGATATACGTTCTCCATTGGAATCACAATTCTCTGACTTTTAAAATATCCTTCTTTCAAAATATCGTTTAATTGATCCAACCATACTTTCCTTGGACTTCCTCTACAAGTGTCTTAACTGTTATCGTATTGAACATAATGACCTCCGTGGCCTGGTTGGTAAGGAAACCTGTTAAGAAAATCTTAGCTAGATATACATATCATATACACCATCACTCCATTTCCCTGTTGGGATGTGCAGAGAGAACAGAGCGTTCGAGTTCCCTATCTCAACACACATACTTAGCCTCTTCTATATCCATATATCTTCTCATACAACTTCTACAATTTATCTGACTTGCCACGTTTCTTTCTTTCAAAATATATAAATCATTTTAATAATTACATAATGGAGACCAAATTCTGTGATTGAATGTCGCATTTATGTTAAAAATGAATTAATAATTAATTCCATTATACGCTTCTTCTTTAGATGTCACGTTGGTGATCAGTCCTGACGTTGGCGCATCACTCTTGTGAAAATGTTTTTGTCTTTGACAACACGGAACAGTTCCTTAACTATATGTGCATTGCACGTGAACCCTTGATGTTGCTCATTGATATTAATGCTAGGATGTGGTATTTTTCTCTTATTAAAATATCGGAATATTATCGCATTTAAATACTCTCGTTAAAAAAACTGGTTGATGTATTTTGTAACTAATGAATAGAGAAATCATCTAAATTTCTTTATTGTAGATATCATATTAAAAAATTAAAAGTTCAAATTGAATTCGTCCTGCTTGATTTTAAATTTGTGTGCCGTACGAAGGGGATTTGCCGGGAATCCTCAGAACTTTTCACTCTGCGTTGTATGGGATACGTCGGAAAGCTTTCATAAAAGCTTTTAAAGAATTCCATAAATACTTTTTTCAATATTGCTCAACTTTGCTAAGCACAGTTTAAGCGCATCAAATTAAGCTTAAGTGGTTTGGATATAAGTGGTTTATATAAACTTATAATTTATGATCATTATTTTGTTATAAAATTAATAATTTAATTGGAAATTGTGTTTTTTATTCCTTCGTATAACAAGTTTCAATTTATCTTCATTAGTAATATATCTTGATATCAATATCTTGAATTGGAAGAACATGAGTGGGAGGTAACATTTATATATATCCTACTCACTTTTTGCTGGGCATTCTTGAGTATAACTCCTTTTAACAGCGTAAGAGGAAATCTGCGTCTCCTGGTATAACATATATTGTTAGGCTCATTCGAGTAGTTGTGAGTAGCTGAACATTACAAAAAGATTTGCGTTAAATGTCTCTAACAATTACACTAGACTTCTTTTTTCTTCTTCTCCCTGGCTCCATCCCAACTCATTGTCTGCGAAGACTGTTGGGGTCAGCTCTCCTCGTCCTCAGGTTGTATGCTCTTCTGTCCCGGACTACGTCCCCCTAGCCGTGCCTCTGCATCAGGTTATTCTTTTGTACCACCCATAAATTCTTTGGTCTTCCTCTGGTTGTTATTCGAGGAAGATCCATGGAGATTGCCTGGTTCACAATGTGATCGGGTGCTTTGCGTCCAACGTGCCCATACCATCTCAATCGCCTCTTCTCCATCTTGACAACGACGACACTCTAGACAACGACGCTAAAAATTGTTATCAGTCACATACACAAGAACGGGTCTGCCAGTCGCTATGCCTGAAGAAAGGGCCTTAACTCTTATGAACTGGACTGCTTCGGATATTGACATACTTCATATCACATTACCAAAAGTAAAAGAAAAAAATCCTCTAAGATTGGGGGCGTTAGAAAGCACTATTCAGATAATTTAGGTGACTTTTGTATATACATATTTGTGTTTGTATATGTACGTGTTTATATATGTATGTACATATATACAGGGGTAAGGCTGTATATGTGAATTGAAAGGTGTGGATACCTGTCGACACTTTCTATCAGAAAAGAAACAAAGCGTAATTGTCTGTATGTTTATTAAATAATGTTGAATTTCTCATTTGTCAGTGTGTTTATTTATTAAATAATCTACTGGTTGTATAGTTAACACAAAAATTTAAACGGAATTGTTTTAAATATATTATCTCCGAATCATTCAACTAAAATAAACTCTTAAAATCCAATAATGGTTTTACGAAGTCAGTAAATGTTTTAATTAAAGCAACTCTTTACAAATTGTTAAGTAGATGTTTAGCCTTCCGGCGTGTAAATTTTTCACGCTGAAGTACACCGCAAGTGGCGGAGGCAACGCAGTAATACTGATGAAGATATTAAGCCTCATTGTGAAACATTAAATGTTTCAGAGTAATCTTTTACTTAAATTTTTGAAAGTATCTTTCATGAAATTTCAGGAACGTTACGAAGGATTTTCAAAGATACTGAAATATAGTTTAAGCGGGATATAAGGGTTGAGTTTTCCAAAAACATGTAAAGGAGATGTTATGGTTATTAACATTGATTTTGGTTTAACTCCAAATCTTCTAAAACTTTGAAGTAATTAAAGATATTGATTTCCTTCTCTTCTTTAAATATAAGTAATTTTTTGCATACCTAATATTATATAATGATAACAAAATTTCTTACATACCCAATATAATGATAACATAATTTCTTGCATACCTAATATGATGATAATACGAGTATCCAGAAAGTAAGTGTACTGAGGCTCTCACGACCGGATGGATTTTATTTTCGACATGTTGGCTACACTTCCGTGTAGCCTGACCCTTCCCCTCCACAACGAGAACGGTTCGAGGTCAGTACGTTGAGAAGTGTCGACGCGACAACACGTTTCGTGAAAAATGTAAAACCGATCTCCCGCCAAGTGCGAAATACGCGGCGTCATCCGTTATCTCGTTTGGAAGGGAAAACCTCCGGTTGAGGTTTATAATGAGGGGAAAACTGCATATGGTGATAAAGCTATGAATCGTACGAGTGTGTGCAAGTGGTGTCGCGAGTTTAAAAACGGTCGTACGTCTGTGCATGATGATCAGAGGAGCGGAAGACCTTCAATTGTGACTGACGAAATTGACGAAATTGTTTTGAGACTGTCAAGGCATAATTTTAATTGAATATATGCCTTAAAGGGAGACCATCAACTCTGCAAGATACTGTGACACCCTAAAAAAATTGCGAAGGGTAATTTAGAACAAGAGGAGAGGCATGCTGACAAAGAGAGTCTGCCTGCTGCACGACAATGCCAGACCACACACGGCCAACGCCACGAAGGAACTGCTCGCCTCGTTTAAATGGGATGTCCTGAACCATCCCGCGCATTCCCCTGACCTAACTCATTCAGATTACTATCTCTTTACCTCCCTGAAGCTGCACATGGGTGGAAAAAGGTTTTCAACCGACGAGGAGGTAAAGGAGGGGGTGGAGAAGTGGACGGAGGGGTTGGCGGGAAACTACTTCGAGGAAGGCATCAAAAAGTTGATACCCCGCTTCACCACCTGCATTGAGAGGAATGGCGACCATGTCGAAAAATAGCTTACATACTATATGTACTACGGTAACCACGTAATTTTTTTGTTTAAATAAAAAAAATTGTAACCTACAAAAATTCAGTACACTTACTTTCTGGACTTACCTAGTATAATTTCTTATTATCATCATATTATAATTTCTTGCATACCTAATATAACGATAACTAATATAATAATACCATAATTTCTTGCATACCTAATATAATGATAACATAATTTCTTGCATACCTAATATAACGATAACAACATTTCTTGCATACCTAATATAATTATAACATAATTTCTTGCATACCTAATATAACGATAACATAATTTCTTGCATACCTTATATAACGAAAGTGTTATACAATACAATACAATACAATAACGAATGAATTTTCATGAATCGATATTTTGCACGGATCGATGAATACGATGGCAATTGAGCTGTATGTAGGTCGTAGATATAACTTTTTAGAGAGTAACTTTCTATCTTGGAGGCAAGATCACATGGGATGGCCGTACAAAAAGAGAGGTTGACATCCACCAAGCAAAACTCGCCTTTAATAAGAAATCAAAGATTTTCGAATCCAACAACATGGACCTAAAGCTCCGCAAGCAATTGGTCAAAACATATGTGTGGAATATTTTGATGTGTGGTTGCGAGACATTGCGCATAGGCGAAAGGGATCAAAAAAGATTGGAGGTCTTCGAGATGTGGACCTATAGACGAATCCTAAGGATTTCCTGGAGATACCACATTACAAATGACGAGGTTCTCAGCAGGATCGAAGAAATCATGCACCTGTCAAAGACCATATCGGAAAGGCGTGCAGAATGGATAGGTCATATGCTGCGACATGAAAATCTCCTGCACAATATACTGGAGGGAATGATTGAGGGATTGATTGGCAGAGGGCGTCCTCGCCGAGAGTATCTGGAGCAAATATGCCACGATGTGGACCGCACCTCCTATACAGAGCTCAAGAGGATCGCTGAAGACCGAGCGGAGTGGAAGAGGATATGCAGAGCTTTGCTGCTAACCAATCCCCAGGATTGAAATTGAAGAAGAAGAAGATATAACTATGTAAACTGGTAAGTATGACTTTTTATTTTTATTAATTTTGATTATAGATTTTTTACGTATGTCCTCAAATTATTGAAATTTTCTTTTAAGATGTGAGCTGTACATTAATTGGATATAAACTGTAATTAAATTACAATACAATAAATAAATATGTCTAATAATATAAATTTTCTATTTTTATTTTTTATTTCTATACTGGTATAAAGTTAAGGAGTTTTAAGGAATATTTAACTGTTATTTAATTTAATATTTTGGATCAACTGAACAGATTTGGTTTAAAACAAGCATAACACGCGAGGGAAGCCATTGGGTGGAAGTTTCAGTACGAAGGGGTGGTACAGGGTTGTCTAAATTATCTTCCTCGGCTCCTCAAAATATTCCTTTTTTTTTCAAATATTTTTTGGACCTTATATAAAAATAAATGTTGTTTAGCAGGTTTAATATTTAATACATTGTTTGTAAGATAATTTTTGCTATTTTTTGGTCTCCTCTGTAAGATTATGGCCTATGTTTTTTTTATTTATTTATTTTAAAATACAAGAAGTGTTAACAATAGAAAAATTATAAATATATATGCATAAATATATATACACAAACATACATACACATATATTCAAAGTCACTTAAATACGTTGATGAGTGCTTTCTAGCGCCCCCATTCTTAGAAGATAATTTTCTTTTGCTTTTGGTAATTTGATATGAAATATGTCAATATCCGAAGCAGTCCCGTTCAAAAGAGTTAAGGCCCTTCCAACAGGCATATCAGCTGGAAGACCCGTTCTTGCGTATGCTATTGAGAACAGTTCTTGATGGCGCAGTCTAGTGTAAGTGTTAGGAACATTTAACGCTAATCTTTGTATTAATGCTGGACAGCTCACAACTCATCGAACAAGTCTGACAACGTATACCAGGAGACGCAGATCTCTTCTTACGCTCAAGGAGTTATACCCGAGCATGCTCAGCAGAAACTGAGTAGGATAAAGCCATGGATAGACACCAAACTCACTCATATAGAGATGTCCGAATATTTTTTTTGTACCTTCTCCACCATGAGTGAGTTGTGCGCCTCCAGTGGGCTCCAAATGCAATCAATGAATTAAACAGCGTTTTGAGCACCATTTGGTTTTCAAAAACCTTAGAGATTCTCTTTACAAAGCCTAGAGTTTTATAAGCTGAATTGCGCATAAGTTCTATATGAGGACCAAATGGGAGATTGCTGTGGAATAAGACACCCAGATCTTTAATATTATCTGTGCGGGATATAGGTATAGATTTTAGTATATATCTATGAATGTTCAACACGTGTGAGCGATGATACGATATAATTTTGCACTTTGATGCATTGAAATATAATTTATTATTGTGGCTTGCATCCCATCATTCTGTAGACTGACATGATAATAATTGTTTTTATAACGATGGTATGATAGACTTTCCCTCGTAATTTAGTATAACTATAAGCCATATTGTAGATGGAATACATCTGTACGTGTATTGATTGGTTCCCATACTTATAAGGGTCTTGGCTGCGTGGTAACGCACTGGACTTCAGTCAGTATCTCTAAGGATACATTTGACTTCGGTCATGGACATTCTTTCGATCCCCTCACTTTGGTTTGCCATCGGATCCAGCAGTACAGTGGTGTAACCGGAGAGTTTGCTAACGTGCAAAGGCTCATTCACCTAAAATAACACAAACTCCACGGCACAGCTTCGCTTTCCAACTGAATTGACGTTGGAATAGCGAAAGGATCCTCGACTACGAGGTCCAGTAACGACGACAACGAGAGTTCCTAAACCCAAAGTTCCAATGACAAGATCAAAGTTCCAAAATGATCGGCAGATTTAATGAGATGTAGACTTTCGTTGTGCAGAGTTTTACGTGGCGTGTTTTTTTGTTTTGTTTAATAGCACTTTAAGAAATTATGTTGAGTAGCATTTAGGCTATTCGATCTCACCCCACTCACACTGTTATAGGAGACAAAATATATAAGCTACAGGAAAACATAAATTCTGATATAAAGCTATACAGTAAAACCAGTCTGCTAGTTAATCCATCAGGTATCGAACTTTGGACACCTATAAACCCACCCAGCTAGACCCACTAATAAACTTGCCAAGTTCGTTAGATCATAGAAAAAAGTGAAATACAATACAATTTCAACGAATACAAAATAGTATTTGTATAAGTTCTGATGATTTCTTACGGTATATCAGTTTGGGGGGGTGCACCTTAGGAAGATGCAGACTCAGCAGAGACACATGAAACGCATGGCAACGAATGAAATGTTCACCATCCCTAGAGTTAAAACCTCTTTTGCCCAAAGGTAATATGCTTATTTGGCTCCCATGACATACAATGGCGTGCCGAATTCAATAAAGGTAAAGGTAGGAAAACCATTTAGACAGTCGATCGGAACGTGGTTGTTATTGCGACAGGATTTTGAGAACTTGGGCTTTCAGGATGAATGACGTGTGGAAAAGATTTGTGTGGGCTCGTGAGTGTGGGTTTCTTTTTGCTGTTTTAAATTTTGTTGTTTTCATGTTTCTGTATGTTTTTTATTTTTATTCTTATGATTGTGTGCGGTATATTGTGGGATGAATATTTTTGGTCTTTCTGGAGTGATGATGTGTGAGGAGTTTAATTTCGCATGATGTTTCCAGTTGTAATTGAGTGTCACTGTTTGTCAGGTTGATGAGAACGTGCAACGAGGTTTTGTTTTTGTGTAATCAAAAATCGGAAAGAAGTATCGATTTATTTTTTCATGCTAAATATCCTCAGTGAGATACAGGCAAAAGCCTAGTTTACTGGGGATACGACAAATGAAAGGCAACAAACCCAGATCCATTAAAATTGTATGTCCAAATTATTACCTGTTGTTTTTTAAAAAAATATGTACTCCTATATTTCTTGTCATGTGTAATAATAAATTAACAAATAATAAAAAATAAAAAAAGATAATATAATTTTTTTTAATATTTTAAATGCCGATAACTCAAAAGTGTCATCCCTACGTATAATGTGATTGTGTTTTCAGGGTATATGTTTCAGGGTGTGATCGAGGGCTGCTCGTTTCAGGGGAGAGTTTTCCCTCTCCATGACCTCATTGTATGATCCTCAACCTTCCACCAGCCGCGATAATTCCGCCAGGAGCCATGGCAACCGCACTCCGGGTCGCCCCACCCAGACGATATAGACCCTCGATTGTTTTATTAATTAACTGGTTAGCAGAACGGGGATCAGTTCAGTTTGACAGTTTTGTTGTGAATTGACGATAATATCGTAATACTTAAGCAAGGCGCCGGTTGTCTAATTGTTCGGGTGCTAGCAAAGCGGGTTAGATAACTTATATTGCTCTATTCTGTGATAAAATATCATCTCACAATGACCCCTGTGTTATGGTTGATAAGATGGTTGTCTTCCGTCCCTGAAGTTTGATAATCTGCAAAAATTAAATTAAAGACCCACTTACGATACCTTCGCCAATATTTTTTAATTATTATTTTTCTGTGAGTTGTTATTGTTACCTTTCTGTCTACGATTATATTGGAAACATGTATACCACTAAGGTCGAATTTTTTCCGGACAAAAAAGCCTGTGTCATTCGAGAGTCATGGATCTCATTGTCTTCAAAGTTCTACATCTCATATCTCAGACACAGATTCGAAAGATACAATGGAGACATCACATTAAGGGATTTGAATAAAATATACAAATTTTGACATCTATCCGTTTGCGACACTTGAGTCAATACACACATTTTTAAAGTGGACTTATATGATAATATTTATGACTTTCATATATCAGCGTGACAGTTGCATTGAAAACTAACTTAAGTCTACAAGTTGACAAATGAGGCAGACTAGAATAAATAGAATTACAATAATTCAGACGCGATACGACGTGATACTTGAGTCAATATATAATTTTTAAAAGTGAACTAGTATGGTAATACTAGGCGCGTCCAGAAAGTAAAGAACGATTGCGCACCACGCCCTGCGCCGATCCCCCACCACCGCGATCGTATGCGCTCCAGTTAGCTCCTTCCCTCGTTTCAGTGGAAGACAAGTTGCCGAGTTTTATTGCTGAACGGTCGTGCGTCGTTGTTCTGTAACCTTTCAAAATGGCTGCGCCCATCGACAATTCCGCCAAATGTAAAGTGCGTAGTGTCATTCGTTTTCTGAATGCACAAAATGTTCGGCCTATCGAAATTTATAGGCAACTTTAAGCATAGTACATGAATTTTTCACATAAATTTCACGATCGTTCCTACATGAAATAGTGACATAGTACCTTGGCTACAAAAAAATGTGTGCTCGGCAAAGAAAAACCGAATCTCAACACCAGAAAAGTGGTGGCAACAGTTTTTTGGGACTGAAAGGGTTTGATCCACGTAGAGTTTATGCCAAGAGGACACACAATAAACTCAGAGGCCTATTGTGAAACTTTTTAACGACTTAGACGCGACATCCAAAACAAAAGACGTGGAATGTTGTCGGAAAAGGTGATTTTGATTCATGACAATGCGCGGCCTCATGCATTAGCACGAACACAGCAAGAACTTCAACATCTTAAGTGGGAAATTTTTGGACATCATCCTTACAGCCCTGACTTGGTATCAAGTGATTTTCACTTATTCCCGAAACTAAAGGCTTTTTTGGATGGAAAACAGTTCGAAAACGGTGAAGATCTCAAACAAGAAGGGACATCCTGGCTCAAATCTTTGGCGGTAGAAGAGTATAACATCGGAATTGAAAAATTGGTTCCACGTTACAATAAATGCCTTGACAGCTATGGCGACTACATTGAAAAATAGAGTAAGGTGCTGTGACTTTGTAAATAAAATTTTGTGTTCATATCTTTCGTTTTTATTTAGTTATGCCAAAATGTTTTTTATTTTCTGGACGACCCACGTATTTATGTTTACTTTATATAGCAGTTGCATTGAAAACAGACTTGAGTTTAGAAATTAGTAAATCAGGCAACCAGAATAAATAGAATTACAATTTCTTGAATCTTCAAAAAGACTATATTTACAATTATCCAGACGCAGTCGAAAATACTGTATTTATCCAGTCGAAAATACTATATTTACAATTATCCAGACTAGAATTACAATTATCCAGGCGCAGTTCAGATGAATAAATGAAAGCTTTTATTTATTTTGTTGGCCGACATCGATCATTATAATATCACGGTCGTACAATGTTCCAACTATAAACCTGTAAAGGTTATAGTTGTGGACGCGAAACGGAGGTGGACTGGATATGTTGTAAGCATGGGCAATCATAGGTTCCCATAACAAGTAATATACAAAAAGTAATACATAAGCGAAGGGCTGGTGGATATAATTCTATAACAACAGTTTGCGGGAGTGGCTGACTTTGTGCGGGGGTGCCTGAGGACTGGAAGCAGGAGACTTAAGATTGTAAGAGGTGGAGAATAATTTGTTATTGAGCTGATGGTGCCTTAACAGTTTGAAAGATGAGAAAAATTGATTTATATGCCTGTGACGTCTGCTGGAGGGAGAACACATCTAGGATAATCAACACGGACGAACAACTCAAATTGACGTCGAAATATCGAGGATATCCTCGACTATGAGACTCAGTTACGAGGAATACTATTCAATATAATAAACTGTCAGTTGGGTGCCTTTATAATGATCAAATAATGATGCAGAATGCAGCATGGAAAAAGGGTTTTCTGAAAAGCACTTAGACTAGAAGTACCAAATATATTATTATAGGTGATACTAATTGAACAAGTTACAAAAAAAAACACCAATTGACCAAGTTGCAAAATTTAAATACTTGGGTGCTAGGATAATGTGCAATAATGATCTCTATGGCGAAGTACCTGACATATTTTTTTCGCATCTGACAACACATTCCACGATAAATGACATTTAATCCTCATCAAATGGCGTAATGTGATTGTAGTATGGGACCAGATCCTCCGGATGAGCTGAGCTGATCCTATTTGACAGGTTTGGAATTAGTTTCTTTTCCCAACGTTCGATAAAAATATTTTTAGAAAACACACAAGAATACAACATGTCTATCTCCATCAGCATGACTCTAGCCAGAGAGCAAGTTGGATGCAGTGTGGCGATCAACGACACACCAATTGAACAAGTGACAAAATTTAAATACTTGGGTGCTAGCATAATGTGCAATAATGACCTCTATGGCGAAGTGCTTTAACAATCACAAAAGGCCGCAGCTATTTCCGGATGTTTAAAGAACACTATCTGGAAAAACAAGTATATGAACATTCAAAGCAAGGTGAGGATATACAAAACCTGTGTCCGCCCAATAATGACATACAGCATATAGTAGAGTCCAGAGCCGATACTGTCAGAACCAAAAATCTCTTTCGATCCAGCGAAATGAAGGTACTCAGGAGTATCGCTGGCAAAACCCTTCGTGATAGAGTACGAAACACAGAAATCAGAAGGATGTGCGAAGTTGAAGATATTGTCAGATGGGGACGGCAGAGAAGAAGGTTCTGGAACGAACATGCAGCCAGAATGGCGGAACCAAGAGCCGTAATATTGGCCAGGGGCAGTATCCCCTCAGCAAGCAGACCTCCAGGACGACCTCCCAAAAGGTGGAAAGACAGCTTGCAGTCGACGTCACAAGAGGGAAACAATGATGCAGGACCATAACAGGCCTAAAATAAGAAGAAGAAGCAAAACTACCTCACTCCTACTCACGTGGAAAATGGGTACGAAAGAGTGGAACAAAGATAACGTGTCGAGCGCCATTTATTATATGTATTGATAAGCGAAATCTAGCTGATACCACAATCAATGGTAAGTTATTTGTACAATGTCCGTTAGATGTCACTTCTTATCATCACATCAGCATATCGATGATCCAATTAAAAAGAAAATATTGGAATATTCCGCGAAACCTCTGAATGTCGCACGTTTTTGGTACCTCTGCTCTTCGAAACCTCGACACCCGATTCGAATTTGTTGATCATCTTTTTACTCTATTATGCTTTGTAATAAAGTACTAATCTTTTTTTTATTTCTGGCAACACCACCTAATCATATTAAATTAATAAGATCAAATTACCAATTCCCGGATATATGCGCAGTACCTAGGGGAGACTGAGGTATCAGGTATACCGTTATAACAGCGGTGCGAGATGCAGTCACATTATCGGCTAACGTTAACAACAGCTTCAATTTCCCCCTGCGGCTTACACGCCCGGCCCCCGACCCAGAGTACAAAGTGAAAGAATGGAGTGAGAACGCACCCTTATCCATCAATATGATTTATGCAATCTTAAGTTACCTAGACACGATGCAATATTTCTTAAAATTTATTATAAATTTCGTACAATAAAACATGTCCCCATTCTAGAATTGATAGTCATCTAATTTATTTATAAACGATACAATACACCTTATAATAATAATAATAACATTTGAGTTGAAATTTAAATTTAGAGGATAATTTTAAATGGTACCGCTAAGAGAGCAAACTCTTTTCAAGAGCATTCTAACTCACCGCTCCTCTTTCTTTACGTCGCCCTTTACTGTCCATGCAGTGAGACTCTGGAATCAGTTACAAACCAATATAAGACTCGCTCCGTTCTTGGCGTGCTTTAAGAAGCGACTGAAAAAACTCTTAATTTCTAGTCAGTAAAATAACGTGTTTCATTCCTGATTTTTCTTTTCCTCTCCTCTCCACCATCCTTTCCTTTCCTTTTGATTGATGATATCTCACTTTATATGAAAAATAATGTTCGGGTGATTGTCCGTCTTTGTGGGGTTCGTGGGCATGTTCTCACGTATATGTTTATGGATTTCGTGAGGATGGATAGGCATTTGAATGATTTATGCGACCACGTAACTTGCTTAATTTACTTTTGTCTGGTTGGTTCGAAGAGATTGCCACCTGGCTGGTTAAATAAAAAATAAATAAAATAACTCGGGACTCGAACGCACTATTAAGTAAAATAAAATCACGTCTGCTAGCTATAACAGCGCCCGAGCGAATATAGCATAGCACTTTCTTTATACAGGCGGCCCTCGACTTTCGCACATTCTACTTTCACACAATTCACTATTTCGCACATTTTTTTGAAATTCTATTTTTTTTAATTTTTTTGTCGATAATGCAAAAATTGTTCGCTTCCATGCAGTCGCTCCCACTTTTTTGGTAGAACTATAATATATGGAACGCAATAAACAATATTTGAGACTCGTGGGCTGAAATAAAAGAGTCAACGATGGAAGGTTGCTGGAAACAATTATGCCCACAAATGATGAGTGATTTTATAAATTCTGAAGAAACACTGGAAACTATCATAGATGAAATAGTTTGCCTAATGAATGAACTACACTTGGACGTCAACAACGAAGATGTTAATGAGTTGATTGAATCTCACTCAGTACCTCTGTCAAATGAATACTTAATTGAGCAACAAGAGTTAAATGAAATACACAATGAAAGTGAGGAAGAAGAAGCTGATAAAATCGTCAAGACTTTGACAATCAAACATATGAATTAAGCTTTCACGCATCTTGACAAATTTGTGACTATTATGGAAGAATGTGATGCCAATGGAGAACGTATATCTCAAGTATGTAGGGCGATTGAGAAAGACACAGCATGGTATAGAACTCTTTATCGAGAAAATAAAAAAAAGGGTGGTATTCAACTAACTCTTGACAAGTTTATAAAGAAAACACCTGAAATTACTTAAACACGCCTCGTTTACTTAATTATAGTATATATATTGATAAATAAATATTTTAAAATACAATTTTTGATGTTTTTTTTTCATCCCTCTACTTTCGAACATTCAACGTTCGCACACATTTTCAGGAACGAATTATGTGCGAAAGTCGAGGGCTGCCTGTATTTAACAACATTGTTATGTCTATTAGATTTTAGCGATGTATTAAATACTGTAGACTTTGATCTTCTTCTGGCACGTATGCGCTCATTACGATTATTTAAATGAGTCATTGTTTGGTTTTCAAATTATTTAAAAGAAAGGTAACAATCTTGTAAATACTAGCAGCGTGAATCTATCTGACTCGGTTGATCTCTCTGCAGGCGTTCCCCAAGGTGGAATTCTCTCCTCATTCCTCTCTTCTATAATTATCAACCCAATCACATAATCTTTTAAGTGTTAATCTTATCATCTGTATGCGGATGACCTGCAGATAATTATACCATATATTCATTTCGATCCCTATTGTTTTCATACGGCGTCTAACGATCTAAATTCGGACTTTCAATCGATCTCCGAATAGACTAAGGAGCATGGCTTACTTATTAATACTACTATACAAAGTCTCGAGCGATCCTCATTGGCAGTCTTCAAGTTCTCAGTAAATTCAACGCTGACTTACGTCTTCTATTTTTTTCTCGATGGCTCTACCATACCATTGAATAAAACAGTTAAAAATCTATGAGTAACATTCTCTAATGGCGTGATCAAATAAATCAGATAAGCTGAAAAATGTTTTTCAGCCTTCATCCCTTAAATATTCCTGTCTACTTAAATGGTAGACGGCGCAATGATACGTATGTGTAACATGTAGTTCTTAGCACTAAGAATTTCCAACACATTTCTGAGGATGTGTGGTGCCTGTAATAATGTCAAGAACTTATTTTTTTTAATGTAGCAAGGTGACTCTGAAAGAGGGAGGGCGAGAAGTAAGGAACTTTTGAGGCAATTCTGAAGAATGAGTTTCAGGAGTGCTTGAGAAAATTTTACATCCGTTTCCAGTATTGTATTGACTCGCAATGAGTGTATTTTGAATAAAAGATAATGTAAACTATAAATATACAATGTCTTGTATTTCATTTCCCGCCAGTCACCTTTCACATTGGATAGTTAGTGTATACAATACAACCCCTAGTGGGCTTGTTGCGCCTTCCAAATAACCAGAAAAAGACCTTAAAATAAAAAAAGACTGCAATCTTAGTGAAAAAAATTAATTCTAATGTGACTCGAGCCTGCAGACCCCGTTTCGAAAGACTTGCATCTGAAATCATCAAAATTCTGTATTTCAATAAGAATACTTTTAAAAATCGACTATGTATGACAGAAAACGGATTGAAGTGATTTGGGATGGGTTAAGATTAAGAATACCACACTGTGATGCTTTGTGCACGTGGAGCGAATGAGTGATGAAAAACTAATGAAATTAAAATACAGTGTAAAATGTGAGTGGAAAGCGTAGTAGAGGAAGAACAAGGAAAGTATGATTGAATCAAGTATACGATATTTTAAAAGAAGGAAATGTAAAAAATCAGAGCAATGGTAGGAGTTGTATGAGAAGCTGTATGGATATTGAACAGGCGAAAGATTTGTGTCGCGATAGGAATATTTGGCGCTTTCTTTTTCCTACCTACTCCGATATGGTAATGACGTGATAGTATACGAGTATACCCGTATGTATGTAAAAATGGATAAAAAGCATAATATTGATAGGACAGTTAGAATGAACAATATCAAGCCTTCACCAGATTTTTCCTAAAAAAAAAACATAAAAAATTTACTGTGTCCAGATAGCCGCAGATTAGTTAGGGGATGCAGGATTATTGGATGTAATTGATACAAGGGGGCTGGAAGGGCCCCTGGCGAGGAAGCATAAACCTATCACCGTGTCTAGTTTGCACCCCCTGATTGATTTTAGGGGTTGTGTACAAATCTGTTAACTCCGACAGAGCCTAATTAGAATGTGTGAACATTAATTTATTGTTTACTTATAACAGGATAAATGTTTACTTATAACAGGATAAATGTTTACTTATAACAGGATAAATGTTTACTTATAACAGGATAAATGTTTACTTATAACAGGATAAATGAAGGATTTCGGCTTTAATTTTTTAGAACTCTACACTAGAACATTTAACAATAAAATAGTTATATTATTTAAAGTTAGGCATTAAAATGGTGAAGGTTTAAAGACATTGTAATTTGTTTTATCAAACACTGTTTATTCCACTTTTTGTAACATTGTAACCCTACCGGTTTCAAGGCTTTCCCCTCATCATCAGGGGAGCACAAACAATACTTGTTTTGCTTTGTTTGTCCTTCCCTGGTGATGAAGTAAAAACCTTGAAACCGGTAGGGTTATACCGTTACAAAAAGTGGAATAAACATTGTTTGTTAAAAAAAATTACAAAGAATATTTTTTACATACGCACCTTAAATTACTCTTTTATTCTACTTATGACATTTTCCGCCTAAAGACAGTCTCTAGATAGAAGGCAGAAACACGTGTAGCGGGGATTAATATTATAAGTGGAATAACAAAGTAATTTGTTAAACATTTGTGTATGTTTCATATTCAACCTCAGGATAGATGACCATATTATACCTTATCATACATTTCTCGAATTGTTGAATGCAACAAACTGGCGAAATGCTCACGTATTATAATATTTTATCTATATAAACTGTCCCGTCACCTTCTTATTTATCATAGAAAAAAATCCGATCAGGAACTCCTTTACGTTTTAACGGAGGTTGTCTTTTACTCTCCATGCTGTTTAACTCTGGAACCAGCTAATATAAGAATCGAACTATCGTTGACGAGCTTCAAAAAACTAATCAAAAAATAGATCTCCCTTCAGTGGCATAGCGTGTTTTCCCCCGATTTTCATTATTATTTTCTTTAATCTCAAAAAAAGATTTTTTATTGTATTTGACAGTTCATCGATTTTTTTTGCTACGTCTCTGAAAACAGTTATAAGCTAATGTTGAATTCACACCGTCATTGACGTGTTTTAAAAAGCGACTGAAAATATCTTAATTTCAAGTCAATTAAAGAATTTGTTTCATTCCAGATATTTCTTTCCTCTCCCGTCTTTTTTCTTTGTTAATATCTCATTTTTATTTTCACTATGTATGGGTATACTCTTCATAAAATTAAGTAAAGGTGGATAATTATTACAATTTATTTTGGGACCATATCATCATCATCATCATCATCATTGTCAACCAGGGTCGATCCACTGCTGGATGAAGGTCTCCCCAAGTTGACTCCAAACAGTTCGGTCCTTTGCTCGCCGATGCCACGTGATGCTGCCATGCTTCCTGATTTCGTCCATCCAGCGTACCTTCGGTCTTCTTCTAGGCCTCTTTATGCCTCTTGGATACCATTGGATTATTTCGGATGTCCATCGGGAGTCTGACATTCTGGCTACATGTCCGGCCCATTGCCACTTCATTCTTTTGCACACCTTTATAACGTCTTCTACTTTTGTTATATTGCGAATCCAGGTGTTTCGTTTACGGTCTCTTTTAGTATATCCTAACATGCATCTCTCCATGCCCCTTTGTGCGGTCTGGAGCTTTTGCGTGTTCTTTACTGTGAGCGTCCATGTCTCGCAGCCATACGTAAGTACTGGAAGAATGCACTGGTTGTAGACCCTTTGCTTCAAGGATATTGGGAGATTACTTTTGAAGATGTTGTTCAAACGTCCAAATGAGCTCCACGCCAGTTTTGTCCTTCGTGATATTTCCTCCGATATGCCACCTACAAAGGAAATAAGTTGGCCTAGATACATGGGACCATATAATATCCTTTATTACTTTTGTCTGGTTGGATCGAAGAGATTTTCACATGGCAAAAGTCCGCCAGATTGTTAAATAATGAAGTGTTAAATAAATAAATTACTAAGTGTTTCTGATGAAGAAATTGTATTATAAGCAATATTTTTAACATTTACTCCAGTAGCTGTGTTGTGTCAATCTGTTTATATATTCAACGAACCTGGAACCTTGTTTTTCTCCTAACCGCAGTATAATTCGTACCTATCTCAAAAGAGACAAGTAGGTACCGCTAAGTGAGAATAGTTTTCCGCGTGAAGCAACTCACCCCTCGTTACTCTCGCGTATTAACCCACAATAATTAAAAAAAACAAAAAAGGTTCATTAAGGGATGGTTTGCTTGTTAGCGAACACCTGTGACACAAGGGATGTGCAAACGAATACAAAACAACTACCACGAAATATATTATATTAAGAAGAGGAACTTTTTAAAAAAAAAACTAAAATATGTTGTTTATAGTTAAGGCATTAACGTTGTGGAGGTTTAAAGACATTGTAATTTATTTTTATCAAGCACTGTTTATTTCACTTTTTTGTGACGGTATAACCTTACTGGTTTCAAGGCATTTTCAGGGCAGATTAGGACTTCATTGGACATATTAGAGGCCATAGAAATTTCTAAGTCAGTACATCGATCCGAACATCTGTTGAACAGTTGTATCCCAAAAATCTCTCCGCTCTTGGCCAAAATCGTCCCATGCCTCCCTCACCCCTCAGCCCCCAACCGTTGAAGGGTGTATATCGGTACCAGTTCGAACAGCATTTAGTCTTGTTTGTGCTCCCCTGAAGATGAGGTGAAATCCTTGAAACCGGTAGGGTTATACCGTCACAAAAAAGTGGAATAAACAGTGTTTGATAAAAATGAATTACAAATCTGAAAGATATTTGATGTCCTTTTGATTATTTTCCCTACAAATCCTTTTCACTTGGTTTCTTCATCCTCGAGAGAGTATTTTAAAAGACAGTATATTTTTTAAATTTAAATATGTTTGATACTGTATGTATTTATTAACTCAATGCTTGGATGTATGGTAGTAAAACGTTGATGTTGAAAAAAAAATGAGAAGAGCCAAATAAATGTTGTAGAAATGTGTGCATTTAAAAGAAAATATGATGTGACTATCTACGATAGAATACGGAATGAAGTGACAAGGGATGAATGTGTAAGTAAGGATGATGTGTTTGTTGAGTAAGATGCAGAAGATCACTCTGAAATGGTTTGAAAGAAAGACTAACAAAACAAATATACAGTGCAAATGTGAGTAGAAGGCGCGGCAGGGAAAGATCTAAGAAATTATGGTTGAATCAAGTGATGATCTTTTGAAAGAAGGAACTATAAGAAGTGAGAACAATTGTAGAAGGCAATCTTTTTCAATCAATCATTGTATTATTTTATTGTAGAAATAAGAAAGATCTGAAGAGAAAACCAGACTACAGCTCATTTTAAATAAATATGTATCAGTTCATTAAGTTTGATCTCACTACCACTCACGCTGTTATGGGGGACAAAATAAGTTCCCATCCAGTGTGATCTACACTTCTTCTCCCTGGCTCCATCCCAACTCATTGTCTGCGAAGACTGTTGGGTCAGCTCTCCTCGTCTTCAGGTTGTATGCTCTTCTGTCACGGACGTGCCTCTGCATCAGGTTATCTTTTTGCACCACCCATGAATTCTTTGGTCTTCCTCTGGTTGTTATTCGAGGAAGATCCATGGAGATTGCCTGGTTCACAATGTGATCGGGTGCTCTGCGTCCAACGTGCCCATACCATCTCAATCGCCTCTCCTCCATCTTACTGTTGATGTCTGTAACACCTAGGCTTCCACGAATGCGTGAGCTTTTTATTTTGTCTCTTAGGGACACACCAGCTGACCATCTTAGCATGCGCATTTCAGCAGTTTCTAGTTGTCGACAGAAAGAGTTATACATCGTCCAGCATTCGGAGCCATAGAGGAGTGCGGGTCTGACAATCGTTTGGTATACCTTTCCTTTTAACTTTACTGGCATTTTCGGATCACATTGAACTCCCGTCATTGATCTAAACTTGATCCATCTCACACTAATTGTATGTGTTACATTCTATGTGTGATCTACACTAAAAGATCGAAATCTTAGCGTTATTACATAGCGACTAAGAAGCAATTACTTAAAGGTACTCCTTCTCCGGTGGCAATACGCGCGAGTTGGAATGAATAGTAGCGACGACGGACTTAAGTTTCGACATCATGGGCAAAGGAAAAACACTCGCTGCGCAGTAAATATAATTATAAAGTGGCTTAAAGCTTGGAGTTCAAGCAGCCTAGGAAGTTGAACGTACTTTCACAGAAAATTTCGAATGAAGCAAAACTATCATTTGACACCATCAGATCAGATTAGCCAATCGATCCGATCTAGGGACGTCAAAAAATAGTTTTGTGGCTATAGGCTTTAAAGGATACGAATAAAATCGGCCCCCAAGTTGAGAGTCAAGCTTCTTACGAACTAGACTACATAGATCGTCAGGTCGATGATCTATACAATATAAAAATAATAAAAATAATAAAAACAAAAAATCAAGCAACAGAAATAAAATAAAAATAGAAATTTAACAAGATGATTGCCAACATTTTTTAGATGGAAGACGCCTGTGCGTGCTTTAATTTTTTGTGTGTAAGCAATTGCACTTTAGCAAACACACAATCTTTATAGATTAAACCCAAATGTCAAAGAGATTAAACTTCCAAGATTTTTATTTATTTATTTAACGCTTTTTTCCAGGCGGCAATCTCTTCCAACCAACCAGACAAAAGTAAATGAAGCAAGTTACGTAGTCGCATAAATCATTCAAATGACTATCCATCCTCACGAAATCCATAAACATATACGTGAGCACATGCCGACTAACCCCACAAAGACGGACAATCACCCGAACATTATTTTTCATATAAAGTGAGATATCATCAATCAAAAGGAAAGGAAGGGATGGTGGAGAGGAAAGGAAAAGAAAAATCAGGAATGAAACACGTTATTTTACTGACTAGAAATTAAGAGGTTTTTCAGTCGCTTCTTAAAGCATGCAAAGGACGGAGCGAGTCTTATATTGGTTTGTAACTGATTCCAGAATCTCACTGCATGGACAGTAAAGGACGACGTAAAGAAAGAGGAGCGGTGAACTGGAAAGGCCAATAAACAATCTCTGTTTGAGCGTTGCGCTAATCCATGATTGGAAAGACGCTGAAAATTCTCGGCGAGATAAGAGGGGGTGGCGGGACAGTTAAGGATATTATACAATAGAGACAGTATGTGAATTTGGCGTCTATTTCTAACATTCGACCAGTTCAATGCCTTCAAGACGATCAGCAGGTCAAATTTTCTGCATTTTTTCATTAGGTAAAGTTTAATGTTAGCGCTTTTTAGGTTGCTTAAAAGCGCTACAATAAATTACGATAAGCAACATTTAAGTTGCTGAAAAACATATTTTTTTATTTTAAATGGTTTAAGAGTTAAATATATGGTAGCTCCAATGATTTATCTTACATATTACTTTTCTTACTTTCAAAATATCATTTACTTCATACATTCCTTGGTCATCCTCTACCCCTCTTTCTACTCACATTTGTATTGGTGTATTGTAAGCAAACTGTTGTATTTCAGCAAACATAGAGTCTTAACAGATTTAATCCAGAGTTCTGATGGCAATTAGATTAAACTTATATGACGTTTTATCTACGCCAGCCTTTCATTAGGTATTTTTAGTAGCCCCATACAAGTTTATGATTAGCAGCATATAAGCTACATAAAATATAAAACTGACTAACAGTAAAACCTGCCTCAAACTGAACCCTCCAAGAATCTATCCTGAGGCATCCGTTTGCTTAGCCTAATGCTAACAGTTAACATAGACCACGGCCGCCGACGGGTGAAATATGGAGTGTTTATTATGTCTTATTGAAAAAAAATCATCTTCAAAATGAATAGTTGTTAATTTACAATAATAATCATTAATGACAGCCCTGTACTTTGCTTGGCTATGGAAAGAGGATGTTGGGGGTGTTGCGGCCATGTGAGGACGAATTAATTGAAAAAGGGGAGCGAATGGCGTACCCGGAGGCCACATAGAAAAAAACGTTATTTGAGAGTTTTCCCATCACTTGTTACATTTCGCGAGACTCCTATCTCATTTATATCCCACCGAAAAACTTGTTTTTATTTTTTTGTATCATTTCAGTTTTTCTGAATTTCAGTTTTTTCTGAATTTCAGACAATATTTTTTACGATTTCAGTCCGTTGCAAACTGAAAAAAAAAAACATATGTTACATGAATCGTTCGATTCAGCATTTTGCATATCGGATTTAATTGAAATATTTTTTTTCCGTTTATTTTTGACTATTTGAAATCTGAAAACCTTTTGATATGAAATTATTTTTGTTTTGTGAAGAAAAGAGGGTGGATGTACGAGTATATAGGAAACGCCTATTTCTAGAATTAAATAGACCGAAACTGAATAGAATTTGATAGAGTTTTTAAATTTAACCAAATTTTTTATGAAGTTGAAATCAGGCTTCATGGCTTTTCTGGTCAACCCTTGTTGGATCTTAGCCTTTTCGAAATATTTACTTCGTTAGTTCCTGTTTTCATAATAATAATAATAATTTATTCCAATAACATGTACAAAGGTGTTTAATGCAACACAATCCACATAAAAAATACATAAGAAATAAAAGGAGAGATCATACACACCACTAAGGTCCATTAATTGCCAACCTGAATAAGTTAGAGCGTGTATGGATAGATACCAGGCACGTCCATTGCATGGTTAGGCGATATTAGGCCTCGGCCACGCAGGTAGGAGTCTCGCTTGGTGTTTAGAGCTACGCTACTAGATGACTATAATAGTCACTTCGCGTGGCGCGAAACGTGCAGTGTGGCCATTGCGATATCATGGGGTACTTGGTTTGCTAGGATATGTCACCTAGCTCGTAGCGTAGCTCTAAGCACAAAGCGAGGCTCCTACCTGTGTGGCCGAGGCCTTAAGTTTAAATTAAATACTTCTAGCATCAGTCGTATGTTACCTTGAGTCGAGTTTCGTTATGAAAACTTTCCCTTGTCTTGTATACTCGCTTAGTCATTCTTTCGTCATTCATTATCTCCACATGTCCAAACCAATCTTCCATTATTCATATTTTTCACTTTATCTTCTTTCAAAATCTGGTCCACTTTATCAGACCACGTTTTTCTCAGTATAACTCTTTTATCGCACACCTTGCAATTCTGTCTTGTATACTCACTTAGTCATACTTTCACTATTCATTCTTGCCAAATGTCCAAACCATCTTGAAACAACTTTCTTCATTTTACTTAAAACATCCTTTTTTATGCGTTAATTTCTGATTTCCGTTCCGCTTTTGTCATACATTGCTACTATACTTTATTTTTTTAATGTATACGTCCCCACAGCATTAATTATGCTTTTAATCTTCTGCCAAGTCCAATAGTCACGACACCAACACACTATTAAATTTTGTCATTTTTGCTACTTTTCATATAGCGCGGTTGTTATTAATTACATTAAGCGCTCCGTTTCCCTTGTTCTTCGCTACCCTTTCTTAACCCATCCTTCCCTGTGATGTGTAACTGGCAGCACATTGCTTCTAAAAACTTTAATATCTCTATAAATATAATAAATACTGGGTTCAGATTTTAGGTATTCCTCCGTAATACATTTACGCATTGTATGAAAAAATAATATTAATAATAATTAGCACTTATCGGCCACATCAGATATATTTTGTGAAAATCGGGAATAAATTCACCAATACAATCAAACGTGTGCCAGTGTGTGTGACGTAGGTATATTCATCTAAAAACCGCTATGGGTGAGGAAGCGACGCTATTCACGTCTCACTCTCACTCCACTTCAGTATATGGGAACGCAAAAAATAGAATCTCAGTTTGCAGTTGTGTTTCTTCTTTCGAGGTATAACATACACAGTGTTAGTCCGTCTCAACTCGTAGTAGCTCTAGGGCATCCATTTGAGGTGGTCTTTTTGCCCGTTTTGTGGACGTCGGCCGATGTTTTTTTTTTCATGTTTTCAGCAATTCAATTTCAATTATCACTTTTGACTTCAAATTTGGCTAAGAATATTCTTATTTTTTCAATTTTAAATCGCTCATTTTTCATGTGTATTGATGTGTATTGAATACACAGCACCGAAACGGGCGGATTTTTTTAGCAGAGGAATGGAAAGGTGAACTCGTCTATCACACGTAAACATAATGTCCCTTAGGACGTAGATCCATTAGAACTCGTCTATCACACGTAAACATAATGTACAGATAATAGAACTCATCAACTTGCACCCATTTATCTGTTTAAAAATTAAATACTAAAAGAGTATATAAACTTACAACAAAATTCTCGTTCATTTTTCACATTCCAGCCCTCAACCATCCTGTTTCTCAATTTCCTCTTCAAACGTCGAATAATAAAGTTCTCAACCCTAAAATGGAGTAATGGGTATTCTAAGCCCATAAAATGCGACGTGAAGTGTGACTTTATGTGTTATTATTGTGTAACTGTATCCATTTGCCCGTGTAATTTTACATTTGGGTGGAAAAATTTACCCTGTTTAAGGGGGATGACGAACCCTTTTGTAAATCGAATTGGTTGTAACAAATAAATATGAAATAGATCATTAACAAACATATAAAATAAAAATTTCACAAATGTAACTGACATCTGGGTGCGTAATGATTATTATCAAATGACATTATTTTATGATGAATTGAAATATTATGCTGTTCGGAAAGTTTTTTCGTATATCTCGGATAGATGTTAGAACAAATTTGATGTTGCTTAATCCATTTTTAACGCACTAAATGTATATTGTTAATAAATGATAATCATTTGACGCATTTTTTTTGGGTCATAGTTTAAACAGTTCTTTTTTCGGCGTCATTTTGAAGATGGAGCAATATAAGTTGTTTTTTTAGTGTTTGATGCTGTTTCAAAGAAGAAATGTGACACAAACCAAAAAAAATATATGGTAACGACGCAGAAAGCGGTCGTGTGTGTCAAATTTTGTTTAAAAAAGCCGTAATGGAAATGTGACAATAGAATATGGTTTCCACTCTGGAAGGTCGATTATTATTAATTAAAGCCAAATTGGCTGCAATCGAGAATAATCAGTGTTTTTTGTTTATTTATTTATTAATACTTCATTACAAAAAACAATCTGGTGAGATAATTGCCATGCGGCAATCTCTTCCAGCCAACCGATGTACTACTTAATTGAAAAAATCTAATGCCCAAATCACCAGGCTGGAAATGAAACGTATAACTGATTAAGACAAGGAAGTGACAAAATACCTACTAAAAAACTATAAACTCTCCCTAAAAATAATCAAGCAATTAGAACAGCTTACTTACTTTCGAGCATTTTTGTTGACTGAGACAGATAGTTTTAAAACGTATAAATTTGAATATTAGTATACATACTTAGGTACATACCTTTACGCCGTTTGCCGGGGCAACGAAGAGGATGGAGTGCTAGACTTTCCTATCGCGACACACACCTTTTGCTTCATCAACATCCACAAACTTTCTTATACAGCTCTTACGATTTATCTATATCTCCTTTTTTAATCATATCTTTGATCCAACAACATTTCTACCGCGCCTTTCATTCACATTAGCACTGTATATTTGTTTTGTTGTTCTTTCTTTATTCATATTATCCACATGCTTTAATTATCTCAAAGTGCTCTTCTTCATCTTACTCAACACACCAGCCTTAAGTTCACATTCATCCCTTATCAATTCATTTATTATTCTACCATTTATTGTCACCCAAATGTATTATTCTCAGTTTATGCATGTTTTCAGCTTTTTTTGGCTTTATTTAGCCTTTTTCCACGTCCACGTTTTACTCCCATACATCAAAGTTGGCACCAAAGCACTGTTGTGTTTTATTCTACCATTTATTGTCACCCAAATGTATTCTTCTCAGTTTATGCATGTTTACAGTTTTTTTTGGCTTCATTTAGCCTTTTTCCACGTCCACGTTTTACTCCCATATATCAAAGTTGGCACCAAAGCACTGTTGTGGACTTTGATACTGTACATTAACTTTGTTTCATATTGCTACAGTCGGTTCGATATCCATCTTAATTCTTTCATTACTACCCAAATAGCAAAATTCCTCAGCTTGCTCCAATCTTTCATTGTTTCATTGTTTACCCATATATCGCATTCAATTCTAATGTATTTTAATAAATTTACAAAGCTCCAGAAATAATAAAAAATATTAAATAAATCCGTTGAAATTTGTAAATCCTTTCGATTCGTTTAGTGCCCAGTATTTCTTATTTCAGGACTAAATAACCCTTGCAAGGATAATAAAATAATCCGAAGACTCCTTCAAGACTGTCCGATTTTCCATGGTATCGCACAAAGGGTCACTTCTTCCTTTCGAGGGGGATAATTTAAGAGAAAATAAGGGCACTTTTAAAGGAACAGGGATAAGATAAAGGATAAAGACGGGATAAGCTGGAAAAGGAGCGACGGGGTGTAGAAGAAAAAGTCCTTGATTGAGGAATAAAATAAATCCTTTTTGGCTGTAATAAAACTGTTGTAACGTTTATGTTTCGATTATCCGCATCAATAATTTATTATCACGCAATTTATTGAAGTCCAGTAGAGGGTTAACAAAATAATGCTATACCCAGAGAAATATTATACAAATATACAATGTCGTATGAATAACACTTTTATTTTAAATTTTTAGATGTACATTATCGACATTATCGATTTTCAAATCAGAGTCTATCGCCTCCACTGATTGCAAGTCGTGAGAGGGTTACTAGTAAGTATTTAAAAAAAATGAATTTGTATGCTTGTCTAACAAGTTGCCATTATTTTCACTAAATACTGCCAATGTAGATAAACCACCCTTTGGCGTCAAAAGACTGGAGAAGCCGATCAGTCTCTAGATAAACCGATTTAAGACTGAAATAAGATCCATAAGGAAATTAACTCGATTTGCATTACAGTGCCACAAAATTTAATATTTAGAATAATATTTATTTATTTAATACTTTTATTGCAATTACAATCTGGTGGGCTCATTGCCAGGCTGCAATCTCTTCCAGCCAACCAGACAAAATTAAATGAAGCAAGTTACGTGGTTGCATAAATAATTCAAATGACTATCCATCCCCACGAAATCCATAAACACATACGTGGTCATATGCTCACGAACCCGAATCACCCGAATATTATTTTTCATATAAAGTGAGATATCATCAATCAAAAGGAAAAGAAGGGATGGTGGAGAGGAAAGGAAAAGAAAAATCAGGAATGAAACACGTTATTTTACTGACTAGAAATTAAGAGTTTTTTCAGTCACTTTTTAAAGCATGCCAATGACGGAGCGAGTCTTATATTGGTTTGTAACTGATTCCAGAATCTCACTGCATGGATAGTAAAGGACGACGTAAAAAAGGTGTAGCGGTGAATTGGAAAGGCTAATAGACAATCTCTGTTTGAGCGTAGCGCTGATCCATGATTGTAAAGATTAATACAGATGACCGCAAAAATGACAACAAGATGAAGAGACAAGATTAAAGTTAAACAGTTGGCCATCCAAGTTCCCATAGTCAGAAATAAATTTGATAGTCTTAGATACATCCACGAAGAGCCTAGGCGCACCCTGATACAAGGAAAATATGTAGATATGAATATCTAAATTCTCTCGGGGTATGATGACCATCGATGTTGCCAAGTTGACAACTGGACCTCTACAGACTTTGAAAATCGCGCAAGGATCAAAAAAGATAATCGCGCGAGGATCAAGAAAGATAATCGCGCAAGGATTAAGAAAGATAATCGCGCGAGGATCAAGAACGATAATCGCGCAAGGATCAAGAAAGATAATCGCGCGAGAATCAAGAAAGTTACCAAGAAAGATAATCGCAATGTGACGCTGAACCTTCAGATACAACGGGGCAAGTCCCGTGAAGATCAAGTGTGCTTCCGCCGAACAAATGCTATAAGCCTTGGCGATAGCCAACAACGTCCAAGGTTGACCATTGATTAGTATCCTTTTGGCAATACGTGGACAGGCTACAATACTAGCACACGTCTAGTGGAAGACGAGGTCTAGATGGTAAGACGCTGTTTTTTTTTTTATATTTAAAAAATCATATTTCCCAAACCAATCCTTCATGCGTGTGCAATTCCTCTGGTCATAAAACTACAGTCAAATATTAAAGGACCAATATCGTGGATCGGTGGACATCTGGTGTTAGCGGGGTTTTATTTTTATGGTGCCGTTTTTATTTAAAACTTTATAAGCGGAAAGATGAATGATCGATGATAAAACGAAATGGGTGATTTGTAGAAAAGTTAGATGTTTATGGGGCAAATTGCACTTTGATTTTTTTTTGATCAACTCATTATACCTACATATTTTTATTTAAGACTTTAAAAGCGGAAAGAAGAATGATCGATGATAAAACGAAATGGACGATTTGTAGAAAAGTTAGATGTTTATGGGGCAAATTGCAGTTTGAAATTATTTTTTGATCAACACATTTTAGCGTGTGTTCTAGTAGGACGTGCTGATGATGTTGATGTTGACATCGCTATATTCGTTTTAGTCGAATTCTGTGTTCCTCTTCGTTCGGGGTCATCAATTTAGCGGGATGCTTAATTTGATACGTCGTGATGATTTTGATTTGTTTGTATTTAAAATAAAATACGTCGATTCAGGAATGCGGGAAGTGAGAGTGAATAATCAATAAATAGTAAACAGCGATGAATGGTCAAGTGAATAATAACAAGTCCCTTTATTCATCGATAAGTAGGTATATATAGAATTTCAGAACGGGACGCGTGACTGCGTCCGCGGTATATCTTGATCTCACTCCTGCGCGTGCTGAGGTGGTCGCAAGCGCTGCGGATAATACAGTGGGTAGGATATTTATTGTCGAAACGGCGAGACGGAGTGATATGTTCTCTTTCTACCTTGGAATGCGATGTAAATATTATTTGCGTGTAAACAGTGTTGACGTTCTGGTATGTGACAATTGTAGATATCCAGAGGTTGATTCATCGGTCGTTGACCCTGCATGTTGACAATATTTTAGGGACGTCGGTACCCTACAACATTATACCTACATATTTTTATTTAAGACTTTATAAGCGGAAAGATGAATGATCGATGATAAAACGAAATGGGCGATTTGTAGAAAAGTTGAATGTTTATGGGGCAAATTGCACTTTGAAATTTTTTTTGATCAACACATTATACCTACATAATTTTTTAATATACCGATACGCCATTACCCTTTTTAGGTAGGCAGAAAGGGCGTTACATCAAATTTACCTAACATGATGTACCTCCTTCGCCTCTTCCACATCCATACCTCTTCCTATACGGTTCCTGCTGTTACAGTTCCATCTTTCAAAATTTCATCCACTTGGTCCAATTATTACTTTTTCGGTCGTACTTTACCACAACTCCAGCACATACTTGCATTGTGAAGTTGTTTAATCAGTCTTTCGTGTCTCATCCGATCAACATGTCCAAACCCCTTTAGCGTACTTTTATTAACAGGGAAATTACGTGATGGTATGTATATATATTTCCAATTATATTTGATTACCACGGAAAAAAAAATCGCACCTTTTTTTTCGCTTTTATATCGCCGAAATGATCAATGTTTATCAATGCTGACTCCGTGGTCTAGTTGGTAAAACGCCTGCCTCCCAACCCGGTGGTTGTGGGTTTAAATCTCGTTGTAACCCAGATTTTTTTAAAGGATTCCAGTCTGGTTTTCGCTAAAGGCCACTTTAACATCTTTCTGGTTGGTTGAAAGAGATTGCCACATAGCAATGAGCTCGCCAACTACTGTATACAACGAAAGTGTAATACAATACAATACAACGTTGAAAATATTAGAAGAATGTTTTTTTGTACCTACTTAAATTATTACAGCACTGTTCCGACTGATCTGAAAAGTTTTTAAAATAACCTTATTACAAAACCGGACTAAAACACTTTCTAAAAAAATCAGGTGCCAAAAAATATCGAATTCACAAACCCCCGAACTAGAAGTCAGACGTATTACCGACTAAGCTACAGAAATTATCACAATATATATTTAAAACTAAAAAATGTCCATAGATACAACGCAGCGATCATTTATCAAAAGTCAGCAAAACTACGACAGTTTAATTATCTTCGAGCATATTTGTCTACTGAGACAGATGGCACCAAAAACAATAAATTATATGTATTATATATACATGCCATCACGCCGTTTTTCTATTGAGGTAGACAGAGAGGAGAGTTCGCAAGACTGTCCAATCGTGTCAAATCTTTCCCCTGATCCAAGTACAATTTTTTAGTCTTTCTCTACTGCGCCTTCCATCTCGATCAAATATTTATTAAATCCATAATTATACGCACGATTAGATATAAACTGGACAAATTACAGCGTCTTCAAAATGTGTGTCTAAGATTTATTTTCAACCTACGAAAGTACGATCATATAACTTCATACCAAAAGGCATTGAACTGGTTGAATGTAAGAAATAGACGCCAAATTCACATACTGTCTCTATTGTATAATATCCTTAACTGTCCCGCCGCACCCTCTTATCTCGCCGAAATTTTTCAGCGTCTTTCCAATCATGGATTAGCGCTACGCTCAAACAGAGATTGTTTATTGGCATTTCCAGTTCACCGCTCCTCTTTCTTTACGTCGTCCATTACTGGCCATGCAGTGAGACTCTGGAATCAGTTACAAACCAATGTAAGACTCGCTCCGTCCTTGGCATGCTTTAAGAAGCGACTGAAAAAACTCTTAATTTCCAGTCACTAAAATAACGTGTTTCATTCCTGATTTTTCTTTTCCTTTCCTCTCCAACCATTCCTTTCCTTTTGATTGATGATATCTGACTTAATATGAAAAATAATGTTCGGGTGATTGTCCGTCTTTGTGGGGTTCGTGGGCATGTTCTCACGCATATGTTTATGGATTTCGTGAGGATGGATATTTGAATGATTTATGCGACCACGTAACTTGCTTAATTTACTTTTGTCTGGTTGGTTGGAAGAGATTGCCGCCTGGCAATAAGCCCGCCAGATTGTATTGCAATAAAAGTGTTAAATAAATAAATAAAATAATTACAAACAATAAATTATATGTATTATACATACATGCCATCACGTCGTTTTCCTATTGGGGTAGACAGAGAGGAGAGATCGCAAAACTATCCAATCGTGTCACAAATCTTTCCCCCTGATCCGACCACATTTTTTTAGTCTTTCTCTATTGCGCCTTCCATCTCGATCACATATTTACTTAATCCCTAATTATACATACGAGTAGATACATACCATAACACCGTTTCTCTGTTGGGATAAAAAGGAAGAAGAGAGTTAGTATCGTATACTTCATCGCTTCTTCTAAATGCATACACCTCTAATTCTCTTCCTTTTTACATTTCCTTCTTTCAGAATATTTTACACCTGATCCAGACACTCTTTCCACTGTCTTCCTCATCCACGTCTTCCACTCATATTTGTACGTGTATTTGTTTTGTTAGGTTTTCCTCATTCTTTCGTTTTACATGTCCAAACCATATCAGAGTGCTGTTTTTGATCTAACATGCATTAGTAAATTAAAAATAATACTCAATAATAATTTTTCACACTTCACTTTATGTATTTACCTATCCCGACAGGGAAACGGCGTGATGGTATTCTTGTATTAAGAATATCTGGTTGTATGATAAAGTAAGCAATGACTGGATAACGAAGAATAATTTATTTAAGTCTGCCGGGTTTATTATCAGGTTGTAATATCATCCAACAATCAAAAACGTGTTTCATTCCTGATTTTTCTTTTCCTTTCCTCTCCACCATCCCTTCCTTTCCCTTTGATTGATGATATCTCACTTTATATGAAAAATAATGTTCGGGTGATTGTCCGTCTTTGTGGGGTTCCTGAGTATATGCTCACGTATGTGTTTATGAATTTCGTGGGGATGGATAGTCATTTGAATGATTTATGTAACCAACTTAATTCGTCTGGTTGGTTGGAAGAGATTGCCGCCTGGCAATAATCCCGCTAGATTGTATTTGCAATAAAAGTGTTAAATAAATAAAAATAAAATAAAGGTGTTAAACAAACCTTAAATGAAAACCAATGTCTATATTCTTTTTAATCTGGGAAACAACGAGAAGCAAACCCGTTACCTACTCCTGGGTTGAAGACAACAGTCTGATCAATTAGGCTACGGAGGTCACCGGTTGTTATAAGCAGAATTAAGGTTAGAAGTGGTAGGATACGAGAGCTTGTATGAGAAGATTTATGAATGTGGAAGAGGTGAAGGATATATGTCGAGATAAGAAAGTTTAGCACTATCTAATCTGTGCTTACGTCGACAAAATGGTGTGATTTAATAGACGAATGTGTAGTTGTGGCGAAAGTATTTGCTATTTTAATAAATTTATCAAACTACAAAAAAAATATTTCTTCTCTTACATAGCCTGTTGGTACGACGTTCTTCTTCCATCCGTATGTTTTGAGTTCGATGCCCAATAGTAGCTACCCAAAAATATAAATAAAAATTGAAATGGGTTTTAAAAAAATAATCCGGTTCACCTATAATAATAATTAACAATTCACCTATAATAATAATTATAATGACACGCGCTGAACGTGTATAAGTAATATTGCCTTTCAACGTTCGGTAGTATTACGAATACGTACGATGACGAACTGTAAGTCACGTGCTGACGTCAGTGGTTTTAAACCCGAAGGCTCGATTATTATATAATTATATTTTCTCCAGGTCACGCTTTTATCTTCTAACATAACCTCATCGGCCATTCTCATGTTGAGGAGTATTATTAGAATGAATTAATGAAAACTCTTAGGCACTTAAATCTAATGGTTGGTAAGTTTGCTTTACATTCAGGTGTCTCAGGTCAGATTCCCGTCGGGTCTCGGGCCGGGTTTACTCTCTGAGCTTTTTTATCCTAACTTATTGTTCTATGGCGTTTAGTTACTTTAAAAATTCTCGGAATGCAATTTGAGAACTTGTGTTAAATTTGGACCAGTCGGCCGTGGTTGGCTGGACTGAATTTATTTATTTTTGGAGCTTTATAATATAATTTTTTTTTATATTTCATACAAGTTTAACCCTATTACATAAAATAACAAGAAAAAACATAAATAAATAAAAGTCTTAACATGACATAATAATAGAAACAGCGTTATTACTGCTTCCCTGTGAAATGGCTCACTTACAAGTATAATTACAAGGTTTATTAAGAAGTTATATCCTCAATTTATCCACCGAGATTTAAAATATATCAACGTTCGCAACAAAACATTCAACAAGGTCATTCCGTGTGCGAGTGATGATGCTTTTAACAGCTTAGTTCGTTAATACGGCAACAAAAATTAATCTTAATTAAATGGATTTATTCCGTCTTTTTTCATTCAATAACACTTTATTTAACTATATTTTTGTTACTTGAAATATATTAATGATTTTACATTACAAAATATTTTTTTGTTACAAAATAACAACTGATGTGAAACGTGGACATTGATAAAGACTGAAAGAAGTCAAGTAAAAGCTGTAGAATTGCGTGCTCTTAAAAATACATTGGGTAACAATGTATGATCGAATACGAAAAAAAGCGATTAAGAATTAATGACAACTTAAGATTGATGTATTGAGTACGATTAAGGAGAGAATTTTGAGATTATTTAAGTTATGTATACTGACTAAATTTAGAAAGACTGTGGTGTAGGAGGAAGAAGGATGGTTGGACCAAGTGAGTGATATTTTGAAAGTAGGAGATAATCATCAAATAAAAACTGGTTGATTAGAACAAATTGCTTCAAAGCAATAATAATTCTGCCATAGGTAATTTCATGAAAGTGTAAATAAATAAAGAAATATATAAATAAGACAAAAATTATTCAATCAGTTGAATAATTAGAAAATCGACAGTTTGTAAAATTATAAATTATTGAAACTTATTTTTCTGCTAACTGCAATACTTATTTATTTTACACGTGACAAGAAATATATATAATTTGTGAAAAAACAACAGGTTATTTAATTTGGACATACAGTTTTAATGGATCTGGGTTTGTTGCATTTCATTTGTCATGTCCCCAGTAAACTAGGCGTTTGCCTGTATCTCACTGAGGACATACTATATATCATATTTGTAATCGGCGATATACGATGAGTATTTTAGTGCCAATTTTGATGTATAAGAGTGAAACGTAGACGTTAAAAAGCACTGAATGGGTCGCATAAATGCAGTAGAAATGCGTGCACTGAGAAAAATGCTTGGGGTGATATGCGTGATAGAATACGGTATTAAGTATTAGGTGTTAACATAAATTGTGTCCGTTTTTTTTTTCAAAGTTAAAAATGAGCACCGAAAATAAAACAAAATGGTAAAGGTTATACGTCATTCGAAAGAAAATTTTCTGCTATACAAAATATTGTATTTGCTTTTACGTTACATATATTATTTTACTTGATTACAAGCCTTCAAAATGGAATGTCAAGTAGACGAAATTGAGCATTTTCGACACCTTCTGTTCACGTTCAATCGAGGGAATAAAGCTATCAAAGCTGCTCGCGATATTTGCGAAGTGTACGGTGAAGATGCTATGAATGAAAGGACAGCTCGTCGATGGTTTTTACGTTTCAAAGACGGTAATTTTGACCTGAAAGACATGGAGCGTTCCGGACGACCAGTGGACTTCGATGAGGACCGCTTAAACCATATTATTCATGAAGATCCCCTTCAAACCACCGTGGAATTGGCTGAGCAGACGAATTGTAGTCACATGACAGTATACCACCATCTTAAATCAACGGGAAAAGTCCAGAAGTTCGGCGCTTGGGTTCCACATGTGTTGAGTGAAAACAACAACAATCAACGTTCGACAATTGATTTTCGACGAGCTGTCCTTTCATTCATACCATCTCCACCGTGTTACATCAGGCTGTATGCCTACATGACCCATAAAAATGAACCTCGCAGGCCGAATCTGGCCCGCGGGTGTTGTTTGGCCATGCCTGAGATAGTACAAGCATTTTTTTATTTACTCTTCGAGAGAATACAGAAATAAGTTTAAACATTTAATAATTTTATTCATTAACATATTTTATGCGTTATTATTATACCATAAATGGCTCAATGAATTTTGGATTCTGAGAATGAACAATGTGAATTGTAACAGAAAAGTAAGTACAAGACACACTTCCTAGGACTTGTAATGAATGAAATAGTGAAATCAGACACCCTTTAATATCTGAGAATATTTGAAAGAGTTCAGTTAAGAAATTAATAAAGGAAAACTTTCTTTCTGATTCTGTTTGATTGTTAAATTCTTTGTGTATTTATTAACAATTTTAGGCGTTGAATTTTGATTTTTCTTTAATTTTCTGTTACATTTTAAATGATTTCGTTGTAATTTGTTTTATCAAACACTGTTTATTCCAATTTTTGTAAAGGTATAACCCTACCGGTTTCAAGGCTTTCACCGCATCATCAGGGAGTACAAACAAGACTGATGATGAGGTGAAAGCCTTGAAACCGGTAGGGCTATACCGTTACAAAAATTGTAATAAACAGTGTTTGATAAAACAAATTACAATGTCTTTAAACTTCCACAATGTTAATGCCTTAACTATAAACAATATATTAAATGGTTTCTTTTTAGTTAGTGTATTAAATAAAGTATGAAAATAGTTATATTTAGTTTGAAGTAGCAAGACTAGCTCCGTGCTCTAGTTGATAAGACGCATGTCTCTCAACCCGGAGGTTACGGGTTCAAATCTTGCTGGGATTTAAAAAAAAAAAGATGATGCTGGAATTAATTCCAGTCTAGTTTTATTAACAACTCTCTGGTTGATTGGAAGAGATTGCCACATGGCAATAATCGCCAGGTTGTACTGGATACAAGGAAAGTGTAATACAACACAACCATTGCCGAAAAACAGTAAGGCAATCTGAAATACATAACACATCAGCGCGTCCCAGCTGGGATAGGTAGAAAGGACAGAGTGTTAGATTTTCTTATCTCGACACACATATTTCCCCTCTTTTCAAACAGTTCCTACATTTTCTTCTTTCAAAATATACACTTGATCTAACCACACTTTCCTTGGTTTGTCTCAACTACGCCTTCCACTCTCATTTGCACTGCATATTTATTTTTTAGTTTTTCTTTATTAATTTGTTCCACGTGCCCAAACCATCTCAGAGGGCTGTTTTTCAACACATCAGTTTTAAATTTACATTCATCCCTACTCATTTCATTCCCCATTCTGTCATACATTGTCACTCCATGTATTTTTCTGATTGCACACATTTCACGTTTATTCGGCTCTTTTCAGTCTTTTTCCACATTCACATTTCCTGCCCACACATTTTTTTATAATCGAAAATTTTATATAAAAAATCGGAAAGAAGCGTTGATTTATTTTTTCATGCTATATGTCCTCAGTGAGATACAGGCAAAAGCCTAGTTTACTGAGGACACGACAAATGAAAGGCAACAAACCCAGATCCATTAAAATTGTGTGTTCAAATTAAATTACCTGATGCTTTTTCACTAATTATTTATATTTCTTGTCAGGTGTAAAATAAATATAAATAAATAAATAAAATACATCAAAGTTTGAACTTGTATAAATCTTATAAAAATAAACCATTCAAAACCCTAATTAATTTAAAATATACCTAAATTTATTTTACAGCTAAAATTGGAAAAAAAAACACATGTCCAGTGCGTTACCAACTAGAAAGACGTTAAAGGACCCTTAAATGAAAACCATACTGGAATCTTTTTAAAAATCTTAGTTTCATCGGAAATCAAACTCGCAACCTCTGGGCTGGAAGAAAAGTGTCTTAGTAACTAGACCACGGAAGTCATTTAACAGCAATAAATAAATATAAAATGGGGATATGTACATTAGGAAACCAACCATCCACCCACGAAATCTAAAAGTACAGCTTTCTAAGACCCACAAAAGATCTGTGCACTCCCATAAAGCTCTTTTGAATTGCAATTAAGTTCTAAGCTCCATATGTATCCAATAACGATAAAATGATAATTTATGAAGCACCTTTAGAGAGTAGACTTTCCTCAAATTTGTTCTTACTGGGGAATCGAACCCACTGTTATTGGAATGAAACTATTACAAGAAATTAAATAAATTGAGTGTGAAGATTAGAAGGCGACGGGTGGGGTGAGAGCAGACTCATTTCAAATGCTCTCGAATTATTGATTTAAACTCACTTTTATTGACAGATTAAAAATATAACAAAATAAATGTACATTTAAATGTAACGATAGGAAAGTGGTAGCAGCAATCGTTAGATAAAGTTCTTCCCCGTATATGTATAAGTTAAGTAAAACATGTTGTTTATAGTTAAGGCATTAACGTTGTGGAGGTTTAAAGACATTGTAATTTATTTTTAACAAACACTGTTTATTCCACTTTTTTATGACGGTATAACCCTACCGGTTTCAAGGCTTTCACCTCATCTTCAGGGGAGTACAATGCTTGTACTCCCCTGAAGATGAGGTGAAAGCCTTGAAACTGGTAGGGTTATACCGTCATAAAAAAGTGGAATAAACAGTGTTTGTTAAAAATAAATTACAAAATTAAGTAAAACATATTTGGTAAGAAAACTGCACAAAATTTATCGAAGGAAAATCAGTTACAAAGAAACTATTGTAGATTTTTCTAGTCAATATATGTAACAATACCACATTCGACTTTAAGTAAAGTTTATTGTATATAGCTAATACATACATATATGTTTATACATACATTCACGTCGTTTCCCTGTTGGGGTAAGCATATAAAACAGAGCGCCAGACTTTCCTTTCTCGGCTTAAATACTTCATATTTAAGCCGAGAAAGGTGTTCAAAGAAAGGTGGCATCGAGAAATTCACATTCGCACAACTTCTCATACAGAAATATCGATTTATTTTTCCATGTCATGTTTTCTTAGAACAGGTATAAGCCTAGTTTACTGGAGATACGACAAATGAAAGGCAACATGCCCAGGCGTATAAAAATTGTACGTCCATATTAAATTACCTGTTGTTTTTTACGCAAATTGTGTATATTTCTTGTCATGTGTAAATAAAACAAAATATTATATTATAAGTGTATGCAATTCTACAGCATTTATTCGGTTATTTTCACTTTGTATCCACGTCCACGTTTCGCTCCTATACATCAAACTCAATACTGTTGTGGACAATCATCTTAGCAGATAATGAGAGATATCTTTAGCAGAGCAGATGACATGTTGAATGTTCATATAAATCATAAATAATGATATTACTTCTCACAAAGGTTTGATTTCAAATGCCATATAAACCTGCATAAACCATGGGCGATCCATATCCCTAAAGCTTAGAAGCAGATTAGATAATTTCACCAATCATCAGAGAAAGTCAACCAAGAGCTTTTCTTTTCCTTCCTTCTTCCTTCAATAATCACTAATGACAAGTACAACCAGAAGCAGAAGAATTCTTTGGATATGGCTTTGTGCGTGAAAAAAAGTGCTAGATGATGGGCACTTCAAATAGTTTTTAAGGGGGAAGATAAGCTTCAAAGTCACAATAACAAAATGGCTATACAAAAAGACGGAGAAACCTTTGTTACTACATACGGGGCTGGAAAGATTTAAGTAAAGTGTCCAAACTCGGAAGGCTGCTATGTTATCTTTTATTTGTTATTAAAAAAGTAGGCTTCGTTGATACATTTTGAAACGTTTAAATAACACTGATTGCTCTGCGGTTTTTTTAAGGCTAATAAAACATCTTTCTAGTTGATTGAAAGAAATTACTATCCCATCGGATTGTTATGTATACAGCGAAAGTGTAATAAAGTAAACAGTTGACTTTTGAATAATAGTCAATCTCGAAATGTGTTTTATTTAAGTTTGTACCTACTCGTATGTAATGTATGACGGAATAAAGTGATTAGGGATGAATGAGAACTAAAGGATGATGTGTTGAGTAAGATGGAGAAGAGAGCATTGAAAGTATTTGGATACGTAGAACGAATGAATAAAGAAGAAAGACCAACAAAACAAATATATACTGTGCAAATGTGAGAGAAAGGCGTGGTAGAGAAAGACCAAGGAACGTTTGATTAGACCAAGGGAATGGAATTTTGAAAGAAGGAAACAGAAAGTTTAAGAAATCGTACAAGTTGTATGAGGAGGTGTATGGATGTAAAATATGTGAAGTACGCGTGTTCGAGATAGGAAAGTCTAGCACTATGCCCCTTTTGCCTACCTCGACAGAGAAATGGCGTGATGATGTGTAGGTATGTGTATCTACTATCTTTCATGAAATCTCATCTGTCAGAATAAAAACAATAATAAAAAGAGAGTTTGTAATGTTCCGTTTAGAGATCAAACTCTCTTTAAGGGCGCTCTAACTCGGGACTCGAACCCTCAATAATTAATTGTCAAATGAAAAATATTACAAAAATATATAAATCTAGGGTAAGGATAAGAAGGTAGTGACTGCAATAAGAATACATATTAAAACCACAGTACAAGATAATGGAAACACAATTATATTTCTGCTTACCTGATTCGCTACCATCTCGCTCCAACACATCAAAATGAGGCCTCCAATAGGCGTGTGTAGGTCCCACCCCCGGCCTCGCTACAGAACCTCTGCCTACTCCAATCCCTGGAACAACTTCTCCATGTCTTCCAGTAAACTTATTGGGGTCAAGTATATTCTCTACAGAAAAGGCCAGCCTTCTGTTATGGTTCAAACTAGCAACAGGACTTCTTGGACTCCCAGGTTTCGGACTATGCGAATGTCTACTTAAATCGCTGCAGATGCTCTCTGGACCATTGTGTCTTTCTTCTTCACAGAGCTGGCCTTTATCCATGTCTTGTTTATATTTGAATTCTTGACTAGGCATTAAAGAATAGTGGTCTTGTGTCTCGTAAATACTCATTCCTGCTATATCTGATTTGGGTAAGAAGATCCCTCCTTGTGATACGAAAGGATAGTGTTTTGTGGTCATCTGTCTTCTTGTTAAATCTACAGGAGATAGAACATCATCTGTTACTTCATCTACATTTAGTTCTTCGCTCGCTTCACTATTTCTATCATATTCTTCTCCATTCTCTGAATTGTGATCAACTGTATCCATTTTAGTGTCTGAATCGTATGATTCTCTTAATTTTTTAGTTCTTTGAAGGTACAAATCTCTCTTTCCACTCAATGATATGTCTGATAGCCTTCTTTGGCTCGCAAGATTTATTTCATTGGGTATAGCTATTTTGATTGCTGGCGGTATAGTTGGTATTCTTGTATCTGGATTAAATAGTTTTCCATGGTTACTAAGATTATCAGGTGATATCCTTCTAAATCCTTCATATTTAATAGCGTCTTCAGGTAGTTCAAGTCTTTGTTCTATTCTGTTGTTGTTTTCGCTTCTCTTGTCGCATTCTTCTTCCTGTTTTAATAAATTTGTTTGGAGATGGTCTCCCAAAAGTTTTGGCGAACCTCTGGGAGATCTTTGATTATCTTGCCTTGTATCTACAAGCCTCTGCATCATTACCATTGTCATTATTTTAAACTGTGTTCGAAAAAATGTTTACTTTGGTTGTAGTTACGTCATTCACTTGCAGCATCCTTGTCAAACGTCATTAAAATATGCATTAAGATTCACTTTTAATATTATTTTGACACATTTACAATTTAAAGATTTTAACATAGACTCGAATAACTTTCTCACGTCTTTTATCAATAAATAAAATAGTCGATACAATTTAATGTCTATACGTCAAGTTCAATAACTATTAATTATAACAATATTTTGTACTGTCAAAGAAAAAAAAACGAGAACACAAAACTTTAAAACACAGACAAAAACAATAACACAGTTTTATAATTGACAATTTTACATAAATATCGGTTAAATAAATAACTTGTGCGATTTAGTTTGAAAATAAGAGAACTTTTCTCACAAACGTGTATCGGACACTCTCGCCCATCGACATCAGAAAACTGTCTGACAGACGTTTAATCGAGTCTTACTCGAACCCCCATTCCGAAACCCCAAACCTTCATCCCCCAAAAACGTTGAAAAAAAAATCAAAAAGTCAAAAGCGCCAGAAATTCATCAACGGAATTTAACACGTACAGAGCTAAAAGCTAAGAACTAACGTGGTGTCGCTTCAAAAGCCCACATATCACTGATTCGACGTGAGTCTTGAATATAAATAAAGGATGAAATCGTATCCTTGCTGCCTCCCTCCTACGAAATATGGCGGTATATTGAGAAGAACGTCGACTTGTAGAAAAGAGGGGGTAACCACGTGACCGCGTGAAATCGCATCTAAGCAACCGATTGGCTGGAGCTTTCAGTGGGTGTGTCTTCGTAAAAGCTCTCTTTATGTAGTTTTAATGGCGGGGGCGGAGCGGCGAAATTGCTGTGTGAACGAAATAGTGAAATACGAATTTTAACTTGTTAGAGAAAGACGAAAGAAATGTGTATTTTAGACGATGTACATCTCACGGGTAATGAAGCGATTTGCTTTAAACAATTTAGTTAAACGTATTAGAGCATTTAATCGATCGCTTGAAGAAGCACGGGACTAGGGTGGGGGGTAGAGAGGTGGGGCGGGGTTTTTGGGTGGTTCGGAGATTTTCTTCGTACATTATTGAGTTTATTGCATATTTTAACAGTTTAACAGACATAAGCGTTTCTGGAGCATAATAGGTGCGTTTAATTTTAATTCGTAGCGAGAATTGAGCGATCCTAAATTAACTGGCAGAATAAATGGACCATTTTTGACGATAATACGAAATAACTTGACTCTCATCTCATAGATTCATTCGATTTCTTAAGATTTTTGAATGGGAATAGCGTAATTAAACGTTTATTTGCAAAACAGATTCAACCCACATAAATTATATTGTTTTAAAATTTTACAAAGCCTTCTGTTCCTTGGTTTGTTCCTACAAACCAAGGAACGTTTCTCTTTTAATCCGGGGGTTACGGGTTCGAATAGAGTTGATACCTTAGTAAGAAAGATGTATTTATTTAACACTTTTATTGCAAATACAATCTCGCAGGCTTATTACCAGGTGGCAATGTCTTACAACCAACCAGATAAAAGTAAAATAAGCAAGTTACGTGGTCGCATAAATCGTTCAAATGACTATCCATCCCCACGAAATCCATAAACACATACGTGAGCATATACCCACGAACCCCACAAAGACGGACAATCATCCGAACATTTTTTTTCATATAAAGGGAGATACCATCAATCAAAAGAAAAGGAAAGGATGGTGTAGGGGAAAGGAAAAAAAATCAGGAATGAAACACGTTATTTTACTGACTAGAAATTACGAGTTTATTCAGTCGCTTCTTAAAGCATGCCAATGACGGAGCGAGTCTTATATTGGTTTGTAACTTATTCCAGAGTCTCACTGCACGGACAGTAAAGGACGACGTAAAAAAAGAGGAGCGGTGAACTGGAAAGGCCAATAGACAATCTCTGTTTGAGTGTAGCGCTAATCCATGATTGGAAAGACGCTAAAAATTTTCGGCGAGAAAAGAGGGGACGGCGGTACAGTTCAGGATATTATACAATAGAGACAGTATTTGAATTTGGCGTCTATTTCTAACATTCAACTAGTTCAATGCCTTCTGGTATGAAGTTATATGATCGTACTTTCGTAGGTTGAAAATAAATCTTAGAGACACATTTTGAAGACGCCGTAATTTGTCCAGCTGTTCCTCTGTAACATCCAAGTAACATACGTCCGCATAGTCCAGAATCGGAAAAGAGTGATTTGTTTTCAAAAATGCACTATCAACAAAATTGTGTGTCCAAAAGTGTCCAATATAAATTAATGAATGGGTAAAATGAACGTTTAATGTAAAATAAAGAAATCAAATAAAGAATCTTTCAATTGAGCGGTTTTTTTAATTCTATTTTATTTAATTCTTGAATAAAATACACTATTTGCTTTGATTTCAAAAAACTTTTTATTGCTCATTGAAGTATAATGTATGACATTTAAACACAAAAAACAATATCAGCCAAATGTCCACCTCTTGCAGCTCCATAGATATCCACTCTTTTGTCAAAATTTTCGGTGACATTTTGGCATAATTATGGTTCTAACTCAACAATAACGCGAATAATTTCGTCCTTCAGCTCAGAAATTGATTGGGGGGCCATTTTTACAGATCTGGCTTTTCACGTAACCCCAGAGAAAATATCCCAACGGTGTCAGATCCCATGATCTTGGTGGCCAATAATTAACATCACCGTTTCCGGAGATTACAATACATAAAATAATTCAACAATTTGAACGCGTTGTTGTATTGTATACGACTTAATTTTTATAAATGTCATACATTACTCTTTTCAAATATTACAAGACCCAGGCAAGTTCACGACGCCATCTGTGTTTAATCAAAGAATTTAAAAAAACCGTTCAATTTGAAAGATCCTTTATAAGATGGTTTGAATGTACCATAAAAGAAAAATAGACGAATGAATGACTAAGCAAGTATACAAGTTAGAAGTTCAATGTGTGCATGAAAGAGGTAGATCGAAGAAAACGTGGCAGGATCAAGTGCTCCAAATTTTGAAATAAGGTAAAGTGATGAATGAAGATGAACTGAAGTATGAATAAAATAAATTTGTGTAATATAATATTAAATTCTTTCATGTGGGGGATGCGAAAGTTTCGTATTCGGATAGAAAAGTGCGGAGATGCATTCCTCACAGGAGATGATATGAAGTTATGATATGTCTATATGTATGTTGGTTGGAAGAGATTGCCGCATGGTAATAATCCCAAAAAATTGTTTGTATAATGAAGTGTTTAATATGTTGATAACTTCAGTAGTCAAGTTCGTACAACAAACTCTTTTTTTTTTTTTTCAAAAACGTTAGAATATCAATAAAGTTTTCAGTCATGTACACATGAAATGATATACCTGCAATGGCCGGATAAGAAATAATTTTTTTGCTAGAGTCGAATGTGTATGTAGGTAAAAGAGAAGAGCTTTAATATATGTGTTGTTTATAGTTAAGGCATTAACGTTGTGGAGGTTTAAAGACATTGTAATTTATTTTTATCAAACACTGTTTATTCCACTTTTTTGTGACGGTTTTTGTGACGGTATAACCCTACCGGTTTCAAGGATTTCCCCTCATCTCAGGGGAGCGCAAACAAGACAAAATGCTTTTCGAACTGGTACCGATATACACGCTTCAACGGTTGGGGGCTGAGGGGTGAGGGAGGCATGGGACAATTTCGGCCAAGAGCGGAGAGATATTTGGGAAATAACTGTTCAACTGTTCGGATCGGTGTACTGACTTAAAAATTTCTAGGGCCTCTAATCTGTCCAATTTATTTCCGTTACTACTGATATGTAAGAATTTGGCATCATCGATAGAAAAAGTATGGTTTTCACGGTGATAATAGTTAATCGTTAGAAGCTTGTATATCGGTACCAGTTCGAACAGCATTTAGTCTTGTTTGCGCTCCCCTGAAGATGAGGTGAAAGCCTTGAAACCGGTAGGGTTATACCGTCACAAAAAAGTGGAATAAACAGTGTTTGATAAAAATAAATTACAAAGCTTAAATGTATATTGAGTAAATAAGTTCTTAAAAGCTTACGAAACAAATATACTTGTATATCTCAAATGAATGACGTACTAGAAAGAAGTGAGCTAATGAAAGGATGAAAGGGTTTAGTTTTACACAAAGAAATGTTAAAAGCACGAGAAACAGAGTATTTAAGTGAGTTTGAATGAAGAAAAAGCTGATTGCATGTATATGAAAGTTTGGAAATCTGACGTCTTTGCCGGGGTAGGCTGTGATGTATACACCTCTATCAACGTGGGGTTTAAGGGCTTGATTCCCGTTTGGTATCCATTTTTTTAAAAAGTACACCAATCTTAAGTATCCAACATATTTCGGGTTGGTTAGAAATGATCGCCACTAGGGCAATAAACTCGTCAGATTCTACTGTATACAACGAAAATAGAATAAAGTTATCAAATAAGTTTCTTATAAACGTTTAACGGTAGATTGTATCGTCGTTGTTCTGCGAAAAGGGTTTAAGTCCATTTTTGCTTAAAATGACTTATTGATGCCATTTTACTTAAAATAAAAATATCTACACATGGACAAAACATTAATGTTCAAAAGTTATATGGTTTCGCTGTTATGAAAAGATAAAAAGTCATATAACTGAATTTTACATTGCCCTCCGAAACTGAAATTGCATTTATCTCAAAACTTAATATTTGGAGATAAACACTAGTGGGTGTATTTATTGTCAAATTAAATTTTAAAACTTTTACATTAAGTAATTTAATATTTATTTCATCATAGTTTTCGACTTTAACTTCACTGCTCTTGTAACATACCGGGATTATTACGCTTGAAGAAAGTCTCGGGTTAGGAAAAAAATGAGTAGCGAAGATTTATGTAATTATGAATTATTATATTGTAAAATAATCTAGTCTTTATTTCTTTATTTAAATGGACAAAGAAACTTTATTAAATAACTTTTTTTAAATCACTTTAGTGGATAAATCATTGTTTATATTATTAAGAAAAATCATTGTTTATATTTTTAAATCACTTTAGTGGCTAAATCATTGTTTATATTATTAAATATTAAAGTGTATAAATAAATAACATTTTGCATAGGAAAATTTTTATGGCTACCATCGGAAATCGAACGCAAAACACTCGGGTGAAAGACAAGTGTCTTACCAACTAGACAATGGTCGTCGTTGAATTAGATATTTCATTCACAAAATCTTAAACTTAAATTCTTATTGATTTTATTTATAAACTTAAAATTCAAATTTTAAGGTGAACTTGAATAAAATATAATATTTAAAAAAAATCGTTACTCACTGGAATGTTTTTTTGTTCCCAGATACATTTCTGATGTTCAAATAGGTATCAATGTATACATATTAACATGCGTATATGGTTTATATCCCTTGCATTTTAGGCAGAGAGAACAAATCTCCATACTTTTCTATCTAACTATACAATTTTTACCTCTTTCACATTCATATTATATACATCGTCATGCACAATATTCTATCATCCATACTTCTCACTTTACTTTCTTCCAAACTCTAGTTCACTCGATATATCTAAATTATCTTAAGTCTGCTATTCTACGTAATACCTTGAACATTTGACTTTTATGCTCGCTTAGTTATTCTTTCGTTATTCATTAAGTGTCCAAACCATCTCACGACCTCCGTGGCCTAGATAGTACGACGCCTGTCTTCCGACCCGGAGGTTGCGAGTTCAAATCCCGCTAGAACCAAGATTTTTTATAAATGCATTCCAATTTGGCTTTTATTTAAGGCCTCATAAACATATTTTTGGTTGGCTGGAATAGATTGTCCCATGGCAATAAATCCACCAGGTTTACTGTATACAACGAAAGTGTAATACAATACAATACATCTTAAAGCTCAGTTATTCATCTTACTTAAAACATTAATTTTAAACATGTTTTTATAATATTTTATCCCCGATGATTGTATTCTGACTTCTTTAATACATTTTAGACAGTCGCTATTTTTGTAAGGTGTGCCTTCAGCTTGCCGTTAAGGTGGGCACTAATACACTATTGAGTATTGTCATTTTAATTCAACGCGGTTGATATATTGTATATGACATTAAATGTTTTGTTTACTTCTCCTGCAGGTATTAGTTACAAGAAAAATATGTTGTTTATTTATTTATTTATTATTACACATGACAAGAAATATACATAATTTGTGAAAAAACAACAGGTAATTTAATTTGGACATACAATTTTAATGGATCTGGGTTTGTTGCCTTTCATTTGTCGTATCCCCAGTAAACTAGGCTTTTGCCTGTATCTCACTGAGGATATTTAGCATGAAAAAATAAATCGATAGTTCTTTCCAATTTTTTATTACACAAAAACAAAACCCCGTTGCACGTTCTCATCAACCTGACAAACAGTGACACTCAATTACAACTTGCAAAATCATGCGAAATTAAACTCCTCACACATCATCACTCCAGAAAGACCAAAAATATTCATCCCACAATCATAAGAATAAAAATAAAAACATACAGAAACACAAAAACAACCAAATTCAAAACAACAAGAAGAAACCCACACTCATGAGCTCACACAAATCTTTTCCACACGTCATTCATCCTGAAAGCCCAAGTACTCAAAATCCTGTCGCAATAACAACCACGCTCCGATCGACTGTCTAAATGTTTTTAGAAAACCATCTTCGATATCAGTAGATTTAATGGATAAATAAAACTAAGCTCTTGATATAAAGTTATAAGGGATGAAAGTGGAAAACAGGGCACCCTCCCGTTACCAGTTATCAGCCCTCTGCAGCCCGGGGTTGAGTGACTTCTGTGAGGGTTGCACACTATGAGATACTTTATTAATTGAAAATGAATTTTATTAAATTGACGTATTGAAGAAAATAATATTTGTATTGTATTTGACCTCATTTATCAAGTTTTCGGGTTTCGAATGAGACCTTTTTGAAGACCATGAATTTGACATTTTTACTGGTTTGTAGTTTTTAGATAATATAATAGAATTTATTTTTTTCTAATATATATTTTACTGTCTATGCAGTGTCTGACTTAGGAACAAAAAACATGTCATTTGTAGAAAACAACAAAAATCAACGTTCGACAATTTCTGTTGGTTTGCCCGGACGTCATCGAGCTACACATGGCCATAATTAAAGGTTCCTTTACCGCATCATTACTGGTGATGAAAAATGGTTTGAAAATGGTGATAAAAATGTTTGAAGGGGATCTTCATGAATAATATGATGTAAGCGGTCTTCATCGAAGTCCACTGGTCGTCCGGAACGCTCCATGTCTTTCAGGTCGAAATTACCGTCTTTGACACGCAAAAACCATCGATGAGCTGTCCTATTATTCATAGCATCTTCACCGTACACTTCGACAATATCGCGAGCAGCTTTATTCCCTCGATTGAACGCGAACAGAAGGAGGTGTCGAAAATGTTCACTTTCGTCTACTTGACATTCCATTTTGAAGGCTTGTAATCAAATAAAATAATATAATATATGTAACGTAAAATGTGGGCTGAAAAACATCTGGTCTCCCCGTGGCTGGGTTCGCCCTATATTGGTGGGGTGTATCTTGGCCGAGGGGATGCTATTAGATGAGCCCAGACCTTTGGATAGCTTCTGTATTTAATGTATTATCTGCAATTTATGTGTTTTAGAAGTGTTATTTAAATATAATCTGTACATACTATGTTGCTATGAATAAACCTATTATTTATTTATTTATTTATTTAAAAGCAAACACAATATCTTGTAGAGCAGAAAATTTTCTTTCGAATGACGTATAACATTTACCATTTTGTTTTACTATTGGTGCTCATTTTTCAATTAAAAAATAAACGGACACGACTTATGTTAACACCAAATAAATATACGCGTATACACATATACTCGTACATACTCGTATATGTTAGATACACTTGGTGTGGTTAAAATGCTTCGATTTTAGCATGTAAGCACAAAATCACTAGGTGTCCTCCAAAGCCGTACGGCGAACAGAAAACGGAGATAGCCAATACCCTTATATGACAAAACTTGCCGGGTTTTACCAATACACCAAGCGAACAAATGTTAAAACCGCGAGTGACAGTCTTACATGAAATGAAAGAAAGAAGTCAAGGAATACTTGGTAAAAGTAAATATCCATACTAACCCTTATCATTAGAATATAAACCACTTCATCTTGACAGAGCTCGACGTAAAATTTCTAATATCGGCGATCGGCTTTTCAACTCGTATTTTGTTTGTCTGGACGACATCATCTTTTCTCAATCTGTAGGTCACGACCCTTCAGGAGGTCGTGGTGGAATATCAGGGGAGTCACGAAAATAAAAATAATTTGCATGTGCAAATGGAAAATAACATATTTTCGCAATAAACCAAACACATTTATTTTTAAAATTTTACATCAATTATAAGTCATTGTGTGTTAAGCATGAAGTCGCGATATCTCAATTTTGTTAATGTTTTGGGAGGTTGCAAGGCTAAAGAGGTTGAAATCAATCGACTAGATGTAGTTTAAGGTTAACATGGATATACTACCTTGATCAAAAAGTTTTAGGACCGGCCACCATGTGGCGCTGTCAGTCACCCGATTGGAATTCTTTTTATTTGTTAGGTTACCACATCTATCATTGACACTTACCTCCAAATTTCAGCGTCATAGTTTGACATTTGTAAAAGTTACGCTGTACTGAGTACATCTACCTTTGTGCGTGTTTTCGATTTTTTACAAGTTTGAAAATGGCATCAACTGTGCATCAACGAGTTTGCATTAAATTTTGTGTGAAAAACGGATTTAACGGTCCGCAGACCTTGGAAATGTTGGAGAAGTGTTTTTCGGTGGCACGAACGCTTCAGAAGGGGTCGTGAGTCGGTCGAGAATGACGAACGCAGTAGCACTCAAAAACCGATGAAAACATCGATAAAATCAAAGAAATGTTGGCCGAAAACCGCAAATTGACCATTAGAGAGCTGATCGCGTTGAAATCGCGAAAGACATGATTTTCATGAGTTTTTGACCAAAAACAACACGATTACTCTCCAGCAGCCTTCGAATTCACCTGATCTGGCTCCCTGCGACTTTTTCCTGTTCAACCGACTTAAAAAACTGCTTCGCGGAACGCGTTACAGCACCCGAGAGGATGTCATGAAAAAATCGAAGACGGCTCTGATGGACATACCGAAAATTGAGTACCAGCGGTGTTTCGAGGATTGGATCAAGCGCTGGCGTAAGTGCGTTGCAGTCGATGGGGAGTAATTTGAAGGGGACCATATCGATTTTGATAAATAAACTTGTATTTTCGATTTTATGAGTAAAGTCCAAAAACTTGTTGATCAAGAGTATGGGGTTTCTTGAGCGAAAGAAACGTTGAACGTGATTGTAGATATATATGGTGCAGGGCCTACAATATACGCTAGCTTGTCCGAACATCAGGACTACAACTTGGATTAAGCTCTGATTAACATGAATGATATAGTGATCTATATGGCTTCGTATGAGAAGCACGTGGCATAATTAATAATTTATGACCCGGGCAGGGAAAGGAATAATTGCTAGGAAAGTGCCAGATAATTTAGAAAGATTAATAGTTTGAGAAAGTGTTCTAAGGAAAAGAAGCAGATTAACAAATTAATGGAGATACCAAATAAACGTTCTAACGCGTGATACTAAGTATACAGCCTTACATAAGGCATGAGATTAAACAAAAAATAAACTTTAGAAATAACCTTCGTACTTAGGTTGTTGATGTTTCAAACACGAAAAAAAAATGTTTTACAAAAGTTAAAATATCTTGAACGAAACATTTTAAGTAAATATCTTGAAGAGAATTGGTCGTGTTTACAATAAACATAACATACCATCACACTATGTCACTTTTGGAATACACAAAGAGGACAGACCTCTTCACAATTTTACACACGCATACTGCCTTTGCCCTGACATCTCATTTAGATAAACTGATTTGCACAGCAATATATACATTCATTATTTTGTTTGTACGTCAAAATACGCATTGAAGTGAATATAAGGGATGAATGTGTTGAATAAGATGAAGAGGAAAACTCTAAGATGGTTACGGCACGTGGAACGAATGAATGAAGAAAGACTGATAAGATAAATATATAGTTCAAATGTGAGTAGAAGGCCGAGGAAAGTAGAGTTAGATCAAGAGGATCATATTTACGATTCTAAGGACACGTAGAAAGTTAGAAAAAACGTAAGAGTTGCATAAAAAGTTGCGTGAATGGAGAAGAGACTATCGCTCTGTTTTCTCTGCTGACATCACTAGGAAAACGGTGTGATGGTATGTATACAGGATGTATGTATTTATTTGTTTTTCGACATCTAGAATTTCGTACATCAAGAACTTTCTGATACCACTTTCTTGTAGAAATTACAATGAAGTGCTTAGCCACATCCTGGTGCGCCCGGGGGGCGGAGAGCAGTGGGAAGGCCGAAACTCCGGTGGCTGGATGGAGTTGTGAGGGATGCAAACAACATCGGTATCCCGAACTGGCGTAACGCTGCATAGAACCGTCAGTCATAGGGGCGAGCTCTGCGGGAGGCCAAGACCCGACCTGGGTTGTAGAGCCATGGATGGATGGATGACTTAGCCACATCGATGTTTTTCACATAAATTTATAATTCATGTTTTTTTGTTTGTTTTGTTTCTTTTTTGTCATATATTGTAAATGACAAAAATAAACAAATTCTTAAATATTATACTGACACTAAATTATATAAACTCGAATTGGACAGAATCAAAATCTGCTAAGTCCACAATATAGTACAATTTGAGCACCAACTTTTTTGATGTGTGTGAGTAAATAAATGCTGTAGAAATAAGTGTATTGAGAAGATTACGTGAAGTGACAATATATGACAGAATACGAAATTTTGTGTTAAATGTGAACTTAATACCAGCGGCGGCTGGTCTGGAGGTGCGTCGGTGCGCTGAACCGGAGAAATAATGCGCAATAATTAAATTATATATTCGCAAACATGACTTACAAAAATGTTAAATATTTGTATAGATTAAATATGTATAAAAATACTGACAAATAGTACGAGTATTTTTATTTAAGTGAAAATTAAAAAAAAATCCTATCAAATTGACCGGCCAAGTTTGCCAATACTACCGGAGCGATCTCCAATACGCACCGAACGGAAACGCAAATTCATATAGGGCAGACCGAGAATACAGTAAACCGTGAGACAGCGATATTTCATATCTCAGCGTCTCCAGGTGCGTTGGTGCTCAGCGCACCTCGGGACCAGCCGTCGCTGCTTAATACTGAAATGTTGAGTAAAATGAAGATCATGTTGATATGGTTTAGGCATGAAGATGAATGAATGGAGAAAGGGCGACAAAATGAATATACTGTGCAAATGTGAATAAAAGGCGTGTGAAAGGAAGACCACGGAAAGTATGGTTGAATCAAGTGTATAATATCTGAAAAAAAAGAAACGTAGAAAGGTAGAGAATTCGTAAAAGTTGTATGTATATATAAGAGGCTAAGAATGTTTGTCGAGATAGGATATCTGACATCTTATCCTTTCTGCCTACCTCCAATCAACCAGAAATATGTTAAAGAACCCTTAATTGAAAACCAGACTAGAATCATTATTAAAAAAAAAAAGACTTTTAGCGGGAATTGAACCCGCAACCTCCGGGTTGGGATACAGACGTTTTACCAAATAGATCATAGCGATCGTCACTGTAATGTGCTGTTCAATATTATCCTTAAGTTATGCATTACTTTGTACTGTTAATTTCCTGAATAAAATAAAATGAAATAATTATATTAGTGTATCTCGCAAAAGCCAAAATTGACAAATATACTTCAGAAAATCAGCCAAACTCTCCCCTATTTTATTACACCGATATATCTCCCCCAAAAGTAACCCCTTCGTAACGGATGCAAGTTTACCCCAGTTTCCCTGCTCCTGGTACGGCTATATAATAACGTGGCGAATTGGGTTAACTTGGTGAAAACTCGACGTAAACATGGATATAAAAAAATCGTTAACATTCTCAAGATTATTTCACCTGAAATTGGATGTTTATATGCTAAAAGAAGCCAACCCACATTTATGTTATATAACCGTTTCTGAGATATTTACTTGTTCAGCGATATTTACTCCTTCTGAGATACTTAACATACGAGTACATGTTCTGAAATATTTACTTGTTCTGAAATATTAACTTGTTCTGAAGTATTTACTTTTTCTGAAATATTTATTTGTTCTGAGATGTTTATTTGTTTTGAAATATTTTCTTGTTTTCAGATATTTACTTGTTTTGAGATATTTTCTTGTTATGAGATATTTACTTGTTCTGAAATATTTACTTGTTCTGAGATGTTTACTTATTCTGAGATATTTACTTGTCCTGTGATATTTACTTGTTCTGAGATATTTACTTGTTCTGCGATAATTACTTATTCTGAGATATTTACGCGTTTTGAAATATTTACTTTTTTTGAAATATTTTCTTGTTCTGAGATGTTTACTTATTCTGAGATATTTACGCGTTTTGAAATATTTACTTTTTCTGAAATACTTTCTTGTTCTGAGATGTTTACTTGTTCTGATATATTTATTTATTCTGAATTATTTACTTATTCTGTGATAAAAGTATTATAGAAAATACGAGAAGTTTCTGAGATATTTATTTATTCTGAAATATTAACTTGTTCTGAATTATTTACTTTTTCTGAGATATTTATTTGTTCTGAGATGTTTACTTGTTTTAAAATATTTACTTGTTTTGAGACATTTACTTGTTCTGAAATATTTACTTGTTCTGAGATGTTTACTTATTCTGAGATATTTACTTGTCTTGTGATATTTATTTGTTCTGAGATATTTACTTGTTCTGCGATAATTACTTATTCTGAGATATTTACGCGTTTTGAAATATTTACTTTTTCTGAAATATTTTTTTGTTCTTAGATGTTTACTTGTTCTTAGATATTTTCTTGTTTTGGGATATTTACTTGTTCTGAGTTATTTACTTGTTCTGAATTATTAACTTGTTCTGTGATAAAAGTATTTTAGAAAATACTACTTTATAAAGATAAAGACAAATTTGGCAAGAATTTTTTTAACGATATTGCAGAAGAGTAAGATGTGTGCCAAATTAGAATGAAGGGGGATGCGTTATCTTTGTCTACCCTGATTGGGATATAACTTGATGGTGTTGATAATAATGGCAACCGTTGAAAAATTTAAAAACAAAGATAATTTGGTCATTCTGAATCATTCATAACCCTTGGCCACGAGCAATGTGTCTAAAGAATGGGAAGACTTGTCGACTATCTGTCTGTGATTTTCAGTTTTTCGAGAATGGAGGCATTAGTTTTCGTTGCTGTAAATAGAACTCGTAACATCCTACTCCAGCACTTCATTTCAAATATATAACTTCTAAACATCTCACTTGCTTTCAAAGTACAAGTCTCCGCTGTGTTTAGATACTTTAAAAACTACTGCAGAAAGAAATTTTATTTCTTGAATACTGATCATTTTCTCCAAAGGTCTAGATTAAATTTTACATTGAAAACATTAAAAAAAATATAGAAAGTAAATTAACCTTTGTAGAAACAGAATGAAGTTATTCAAAACGATAATGGAATCTCAATTGCATTCAAATTTAGCACAATTACATTTTTAAAGCGGAGAGTAATATTCAACTGGTGGTGGAGAGCGATCGATTTATTTTAGTTTTAGATAAATACTTCAAGTCGAGACTTATTTTACAAGCACTCGTACGACATATGATAAAGTCACACTTTGATGGAAGAGCTGTCCCCGAAGGAACCTTTCTCTGCTAGCACCCCACCGGAGCGTGAAAAGAATAGCGGTAGCACCGACAGAATATCAGATACCACATAAAAAAACGAAGAAGGCTTATCACGTTCACTGCGTATAAAATAAATAATGTCATACAGAGATGCTGAAAATTCGCGAATTTTTGAAAACCCATAACTTTGTTAAAAATCAAATTCTATTTTCTATTGAAACATCATATACAAGTGTATTCCTTCGTGTCTTCAAAACACATGAAACCGGCGACGAATCCTTATCGGGAGACGTTTATGAGTGCACTAAACATTCAAGGATTCCCGTGTCCATACAAAATATTTGTATGGACACGGGAGCCGTGTTCGACACAGTGAACGTGTTAAAGATTAAGAGAGTCGGTTTTTCGAGAAACGTTTCACGAAAATTAGTGAAAGTTTTAAATATTTGCAATTTGACTTTATAATTTATTACTGTCTGCAAAAGAGATATTTGAGAAAAATTAAAAAGGCCATCTCATACACAGTCAAAAAAACCATGTCGTACTTTATTTATTTAAAACAATATAATTTAGTGGCAACGTCTTCCAATAATCAATCTTGTAATTATTTGGATAAACATTATTGATGAAGAGAAAAAAACTATACCTTCTGAAGAAAAATGATTCAAATAAGCATTATTTATGGGGGATGAAAAATGCTTAAGAGTGCAAACGGTTGGAACATAGTTTTTAAAACATTTTTATTTTCCGGCGATATGCGTTTAAAATAATTGTACATGGTTCGTTAAAATATATTTTTTAATAATAATATCTGATTCGATTTCATATTTGTTTATTTAGTAATATATAGTACTTAATAATTATTATTCGCTTGATGTATACATATAGTATATAACTGAGTGTCACTGTTTGTCAGGTTGATGAGAATGTACTATGGGGTTTTATATAATCAGAAACGGAAAGAAGTATCGATTTTTTCATACTATACGTCCTCAGTGAGATACAGGCTAAATCCTTGTTTACTGGGGACACGACAAATGAAAGGCAACAAAACCAGATCCATTAAAATTGTGTGTCTAAATTAAATTACCTGTTGTTTTTTCGCCAATAATGTATATTTCTTGTCATGTGTAAAATAAATAAATAATAATGAAAGGACAATTTATACTTCCTCGTTTAGAGATCAAATTCATTTCAAGATCACTCCAACTCAGGATTCAAACTTACTTATTAATTTGGATAAGACCTCCCAAAAAGGATTGTTTTTAAGTGCTTCCTAAAGCTGCTTACACCATTCATATCTGTCACTAGGAGGCAGATCCTTTCACGCCACAGGACCAGCAACTGTTAAAGCTCTCATCCTAATACATCGGGGGGCCTATGTGATTAATTTGGAATAATCAATTTGTTATGTGAAGAAGAAATCGATCTCAAAGTTTTACTTCTCTTCAAAGGAAAGCCACTCAGGCACATATTTGAATTATACAATCGAGATATTCCATTAAGGGACTTGAATACAAAGAGACAAAGTTCGAAATCAATTCATTCGCGACACTTAAGCTAGCATAGACTTTTTAGAAGCATACCAATACAGCGCTATTGAAGACTACCATATGTCAACTTAGCAGCTGCATTGAAAACTGACTGGAGTATAGAAGACGAACCAGAATAAATGGAGCTTTAATAATCTACACGCGATACAACAAATGAATTAATAGGAGTTTTATACCCCTTGTTCAGAAACCTTAAGTGAAAAATCGATTGGAGTAGTTTATAAAAAAACGGGTTTCAATGGATATCAAACCCGCTACCCCCAGGCTGTAAAACAGATGTCTAGCCAACTAGATAACAGAGGTTGTTTGCTGGTATATAAAATATTTTTCAAAGGATTTAATTAAATAAATATAGGTTTATTGATACCAACATAGTATGCACATATATAAATGCATTCCAAAATCACATATACGAGGGTCATCCAGAAAGTAAGTTACAACATTTATGTAAGATCGAAAAATGATTGTATTTAATTGAAATTCACAGGATACTTTACAAATATATTAAACTATTTTTCAACGTAATCGCCGTCGAGAACGAGACATTTCTGTAGTCGGGGCACCAGCTTTTGTATGCCAGTGTCATAGACCTCCGCCGCCAGCTCTTTCAGACACTTCTTCACACCTTCCTCGACCTCCTGATCGTTGGGAAAACGTTTCTCACCCAAAAACTCCTTTAGTTTAGTGAAAAGGTGATAGTCCGAAAAAGCCAAGTCGGGTGAATAGGGGAGGTGGGTGACAATATCCCATCCAAACGATGTCAGCAGCTCTTGTGAAACTCGCGCGGTGTGGGGCCTGATCTTGTCATGCAGGAGGCCGACTCCCCGGGTCAGCATTCCCCTTCTGCGGTTCTGAATGGCTCTTCTGAGTTTTTTTAGGGTATTGCAGTAAGCCTCTGCATTAATGGTAGTCCCTTTAGGCATAAAATATTCAAGTCATATCAAGATAAATATATATGTCAAGATAAATAGCAGAAAATATATTCAAAAGAGACGCTATCAAAAGATCTGGGTTCATCTCATGACATCCCCCTGGCTGAGATACCCCCCACCAATACAGGGCGAGCCTCGCCGCGAGGATATCAGATGTTGATGCACATGTACATAGATTAAAAAAAAAATTTATAAATGGCAGAAAAAAAGTAAAAAATGTAAACCCACAAATACCACCTCGGATTAAATCAAATAAATAAATATAGGTTCCTTGATAGCAACACAGCGTGTACATATATAAATAAATACACTCTGAAATCGCACATCTCAAAATATACTGCAAAAAATATATTTAAGTGAAAAGCTATTAAAAGGTCTTAAGACCTTTCAAATAAATTATTTACGACTCTGTGATCAAATATGAGATCGTTTTTTAAAATAAATTTTATTTATAGCTCGATATCCAATAGTTGTTGACCCAAGGTTTCATTGGACAGAAGAAAAGTATTTTGTAGAATATGTGCGATTGGTTTTGGTGTACTGTAGATCCTACAGAAGGGGGCGTTCGGGGGTCGAGCGATTCGCCTTTCTCGTGGCACAACTGGAAACATTAATTAAATTGATATGAAATGGCTGGTCACGATTAAAACCTCGTAACAATTGGACGGCAACACTCAAAGAGGTTTTCCTTCATTTCTTGAAAATTCAACCCTTCAAAGCACATGGATCAAAATAATTAAGTAAATTAATTAAAATTTTAGAAGAAGACCAAAAAACTGTTATATATTAATTAGATTTTCGTTATATACAGTACAACCAGGCGGGCTTATTACCATGTGGTAATCTATTCCAGCCAACCAGATTTTTTTAAAGAGGCTTTAAGGGGAAATCAGACTAAACGTTTTTAAAAAATCTGGGTTCCAGCAGAATTGGAAGACGCAACCTCCGGGTTGGGAGATAGGTGTTTTACCAATTAGGCCATGGAAGTCGTCTAGTTGGAAAGACGCCTGTCAAGAATCCAATAAAACAGTTGTTGTATTAAATTAATATTTGAAAGAAGGAAACATAGAAAGTCAGAGATGTCGAAAGAGTTGTGTGAGAAGGCGTATGAATATAGAAGAGGTGGAGAATTTGTATCTAGTTTGGAAAATTTGACGCCCTGTCCTCTTTGCTTACCCCGACAGGGAATTTGCGTTATTATAGCTGTGTTCTGTATGTACTTATGTTATATAATAAAACAGTATGCCACCTGCAAGAAAACATTTTTTTTTGTTTATTTGAAAACAAAAACACAGATCAACTCTTTTTTGTATACTATAAAAGTATAAAGCCCGTTTAATGGGGTTTGATTGGATGAATAACGTGTCCATACAAGCTCATAAAAAAGCGGTTGAACGATTCTTCAGTCATCCCATCATCGTCATCACGTATTGATGAAACGAGATAAAGAAAGGACCTTCTTATAGCATCGTTGTTAGATCTAATTAAAATTAAAGTAAAACTAATTTATGAGAAATATTAAACTGCTTTAAAACAGACATGTAGCTTCGTTGGGTTATCAATAATTAAAAATGCTACAAAATATTATTGCTTTTGTATTCTTCAACTTTCGCCATTGACATCATCACCATTAATTAAAAAATATTACATATCTTTACAATGGCATATTTTCCTGGTTTTCTATCATATTTCATTCTAATGTATTTGTCTTTCTGTTGTTTTTTTGTGTATACTTAAATAATATAAATCCTCCACCTGTAGCTCAAAACTTTGTAAATCAATGGCATAGTTGGTTGACACAGATTTCAACTTGGCAACAAACTCATATTGTACTCTATACAATGTAATCTTCTTCTTCCTAGTGTTATGTCAAGTCCCCCCAACGTTGAATATCACCTGAGAGTAGGCATCGTTGTCTCCGGCAGCCCGAAAAAGATCTCCAACGCCCATTATGCCAGTCCAATCACGTATATTGCGGAGCCAGGGGATTTGCCTCCTGCCAACATCTCTTCGACCGTCTATTTTGCATTGAGTGATCAGGTGCAGTAATTTGTACTTTGCTCCTCTAAGTAAATGCCCCAAATAAGACACCATTCGGATTTTGATATAAGTCAGCAACTCTCTATCAACTTTGGCTCTTTGAAGAACCCTTATGTTGCTGACCATATCCCTCCAGGGTATCCGTAGCATTCTCCGGTGCATCCACATTTCGAATGCTTCCAGTCGGTTCATACTACCAACTTTGAGGGTCCATGATTCCACTCCATACAATGTAATAATTAATAAAAACGAATAGAAAATATAAAATTCAAAATAATCAAAATAAACCCCATAGCACCACATCGAGGGTCAAATCTAATTTGTATTGATGAAATCAGTCCGATTGTTGCATATAACACTTGATTGGTTGGTGAGGAACGATTGCCCTCTATTGTCCCGGGGTGAGCGGCTGCCTTTGTCGTATATTTGGGGAATGCTAGAACACTTTCCGGGTGTATTTCCTGTAGAAGTTTCCCACAGAGTTTTGTTTGTACTTTGACTGTATTGAAAACCTTGTTTGTTTTTTTTATTGAATCAAATTTGATTTAAAATTTTGTTTTCAACTTGCAAGAAGAATTTCTCAATGTATTTGTATATTGATGGAATACTTTTATATTTTATTTATTTGTTTATTTATTATTACACATGACAAGAAATATACACAATTTGAGAAAAAACAACAGGTAATTTGATTTGGACATATAATTTTAATGGATCTGGGTTTGTTGCCTTTCATTTGTCGTATCCCCATTAAACTAGGCTTTTGCCTGTATCTCACTGAGGATATTTAGCATGAATAAATAAATCGATACTTCTTTCCGATTTATGATAACACAAAAAAAACCCGTTGCATGCTCTCATCAACCTGACAAACAGTGACACTCAACTACAACTGGAAACATCTTGCGAAACTCAACTCCTCACACATTATCACTCCAGAAAGACCAAAAATATTCATCCCACAATATACCGCACACAATCATAAGAATAAAAATCAAAACAAATTCAAAACAAAAAAAAAGAAGAAAAAAAGAAAAACACACAGAAACACAAATACAAAAACATCCAAAATTAAAACAACAAGAAGAGACCCACACTCACAAGCTCACATAAATCCTTTCCACTCGTCATTCATCCTGAAAGCCCAAGTACTCAAAATCCTGTCGCAATAACAACCACGTTCCGATCGACTGTCTAAATGGTTTTCCTACCTTTACTTTTATTGAAGTCGGCACGCCATTGTATGTAATGGGAGCCAAATAAGCATATTGCCTTTGGGCAAAAGAGGTTTTAACTCTAGGGATGGTGAACATTTCATTAGTTGCCATGCGTGTCATGTGTGTCTGCTGAGTTTGCATCTTCCTTTGCTATATGATACAAGTATTTGTATATTGATGGAATACTTTTTTATGATACGAGTATTTGTATATTGATGGAATACTTTTATATGACACGAGTATTTGTATACTGATGGAATACTTTTATATGATACAAGTGTTTGTATATTGATGGAATACTTTTATATGATACATGTATTTGTATATTGATGGAATACTTTTATATGATACGAGTATTTGTATATTGATGGAATACTTTTATATAATACGAGTGTTTGTATTTTTTAAAGGTATAAATTGACATAAACAATATTAACTTAATAATAATCTATATTTTACTACGCATTTATAACATATTTTTATAAAAAAATTAAACGAATTTCTTAAAAATGTGTGTTATAGTTGTTCATATTGTAATAATAACAACAATATTCACTAATATACAGTACCCGGCGGTAAGTAATACACATCGGGCTTAAGAAAGAGACTGTCGGCCATAATCGGCTAACTTCGGCTTTATAGAGCGTCGTCTCTGTCCCTAGAACGCTTGACAACGACTGACAAATCGCGACGGAACACGTCTATGAATGACAGAGACGACGCCCTACAATGCCGAAGTTAGCCGATTATAGTCGACAGCCTCTTTCTTAAGCCCGATGTGTATTACTTACCGCCGGGTACTGTGCTAAGTTACGTTATTTAAATCTATGACCATAATCATTACATAAAATATGAGTTTTTCTAACACAAACATATATTTTTGAAAATAAATATTTTTCAAAATACTTATTTATATTTATTTAACACTTTTATTGCAAATACAATCTGGCGGGATTATTGCCAGGCGGCAATCTCTTCCAGCCAACCAGACAAAAGTAAATGAAGCAAGTTACATGGTCGAATAAATCATTCAAATGACTACCCATCTCCACGAAATCCATAAACACATACGTGAGCACATGCCCACGAACCCCACAAAGACGGACAATCACCCGAACATTATTTTTCATATAAAGTGAGATATCATCAATCAAAAGGAAAGGAAGGGATGGTGGAGAGGAAAGGAAAAGAAAAATCAGGAATGAAACACGTTATTTTACTGACTAGAAATTAAGAGTTTTTTCAGTCGCTTCTTAAAGCATGCCAAGGACGGAGCGAGTCTTATATTGGTTTGTAACTGATTCCAGAGTCTCACTGCATGTATTTATTTATTTATTTACTTGTTTAGTTTAAAAAAATGTTAAAAACTAATATTAACCGTTTAATTTATCAAAGGCTTAAACTATAACTTAGTAGAATTTCATATAAGAATACATATGAGTATGTTATATTTTTTTTTATTCACTTTGCACGGATTTCTCCTGTGACACAAAGAGGGTCTGCTTATAGCGTTAGCTTATTCGTAAGGAATAATATCAGCCAGGATTCTTCTCATACTGCTAGACGGTGCCAAGATTATATCCACAGTTACATATTAACTATCACGCCGTCTCCTTTTTGGCATAAGCAGAAAGGAGAGAACACCAGACTTTCCTAGTGCTACACATGTCTTTCGCCTTTTTTACATCCATAAATCTCCTTGTACAGCTACTATGATTTCGCTGACTTTTTACATTTTCTTCTTTCAAAATATCATGCACTTCCTATATTTTTTCTACCACGCATTTTACTCATATTTGAACTTTATATTTCTTTTGTTAGTCTTTCTTAAATTATTCGTTCAACATGTCCAAACCAGATTGAAATTTTCTTCTTCATCTTACTTAATACATCATTGACATTGTCTTCGGTCACATAAATCGAACCGAGTTTAGAAAAAAAAAAAGTAGTACGAAAGTCTCAGTTTGTCATCACACTTATTACCAATCCAGGCGCACTCAAGGAGGCAATAATACTCATAACAAACATTGTACGCGTGGATGTTTAAAAGGCTGAACTGAATAAATGCGTACACTGTGAATAATATATATGTAACAATGTATGACATAAAACGGAATAAAGTGTTAAGATATGAACATGAATAGGCTGATGTGTTAAATAAGATGACGAAGAGCACTCTGAGATGGTTTGGGCATATAGAACGAGTTAATGAAAAAAGACTAATAAAACAAATGCACAGTGCTAATATGAGTGTGTAGCGCAATAGTGGAAGACCAAGGAAGGTACAGTTGGATCAAGTGAATTAATATTTTAACATACGCAAAGGTAGAAAGTCATAGAATCCGTAGGAGTTGTATGAAAAGTTGTATGTAAGTACAAAAGAAGAAAGATGCGTGTCAAGAAAAGAACGTTTGAAACTCTGTCCTCTTTGCCTGCGTCGACATAGAATGGTATATACCTACGTATGTAGCACTCGCGTATTCACCAGACTGGAATATTTTTTTTCGCGTATCATCGGGAATTGAACACAAAATCCCCAAATGCGAATCAAAAGTCTTAAAAACTAGGTCTTGAAAATTGTAATTTTGAGGCGAAATTTATTTATTGTAGGACAAATAAAATAAATTTTAAAAAAAACAATTGCATGAAGATCCTGTTTTAACACTTGCCACCCTGTGATGGATAGCTAGTGACCAGGACTTTAATACACAATTAAATAATTTTTACAGCTAATAACAAAAGATAACAGATTTTGCATAATTTTAATTTAAAATATACATCTTTCACTGGACGCTTAGCGTCCATCACCGTGGTTGGCGAAATTTTTTAGCACAGTAAGGCAAGTGTTAATATTAGCAGTTTCATAATCAGTTTATAACAGTTCATATACAAGCATTGTTTTATAACAGTTCAGAAACCTTATAATAAAAACTCTGAGAACGTGCATGGCACGGGTTAATCATCTAGTACTTAAAACCACAACCCATGTTTATTCCTCCTACACCGAGGCTCTCTTCATGCGAGGTAATTCCGGCTGATTACGAGAGCAATGCTTAGGTCAGACTGATGTCATGTTTCATATAAAGTTTCTTCAAAATGTGTGTCTAAGATTCATTTTCAACCTACGAAAGTACAACCATATAACTTCATACCAGAAGGCATTGAAATTGTTGAATGTAAGAAATATACGCCATATTCACATACTGTCGCTATTGTATAACATCCTTAACTGTTTCGCCTTATCCTCTTCTCTCGCCGAAAATTTTCAGCGTCTTTCCAATCATGGATTAGCGCTACGCTAAAACAGAGATTGTCTTTTGGCCTTTCCAGTTAACCGCTCCTCTTTCTTTACGTCGTCCTTTACTGTCTATACAGTGAGACTCTGGAATCAGTTACAAACCAATATAAGACTCGCTCCGCCCTTGTCATGTTTTAAGAAGTGACTGAAAACCCTCTTAATTTCTAGTCAGTAAAATAACGTGTTTCATTCCTGATTTTTCTTTTCCTTTCCTCTCCACCATCCCTTCCTTTCCGTTTGATTGATGATATCTCACTTTATATGAAAAATAATGTTCGGGTGATTGTCCGTCTTTGTGGGGTTCGTGGGTATGTGCTCACGTATGTGTTTATGGATTTCGTGGGGATGGATAGTCATTTGAATGATTTATGCGACCATATAACTTGCTTCATTTACTTTTGTCTGGTTGGTTGGAAGAGATTGCCGCCGCCTGTCAATAAGCCCACCAGAAGAAGAGAGAAGAACCCCATAGCATTATTAAGTTATAAGCTCTTTTTAAAAATAATGTTTCTAAATCCATCGTTTTATTATATAACACTTTTGTTATTATAAATAAACAAAACATGTAAAAAGTTTCATCCGTTTTAAAAGTTTTCATTTTGGATCAAAAGTCACATACACTTTCAAACATACAATAACACTAGTCTGACTTAAGCATTGCTCTTTAAATAAACCGGAATCATTGCACCCGAAGAAAGCCTTAATAAAAGTGGAAGAAACACGTATCGCGTTACTCTCATAAAATTAATTCTTAATTTTAAAAACATTTTTTTAAGATTTACACAATGTACGTAGTACTTAAGAAGTCTGTCTTCTATCCCGGGGCCTACAAGTTCGATTCCTATTGGAACTTTTTTTAAAGATACAGTATTGTTTTAACTTAAGGCACCTCTAACATCCCTATTTTTCTATTTAATACTTCATTGCAAAATAATCTGGCAGGCATATTGCTAGGTGGTCGTCTCTTCCAACAAACCAGAAAATATTTCTTTCTGGTTGGTTGAAAAAGATTTTCACGCCAATAAGGCAGCCAGATTATACTGTATACAATGAAAGTTTAATATTTGGTGCATGGCCGTGTAGTTAATGCATTGGATTTTCGTGCGGAAGGTCCCCGCGCTGTGCTACTACTCTCGAATGACACAGGAATTTTTTCCGCCTAGTATAATGATATATATGACCTCGCTTATATCTATTCATTAAAAAAAAATGAAAAAAACATGCTGGTGTGCTCCGATTGTCTCCCCTCGGGTGTGCCATCGGATCCAGTACACCGATGCGGCCTGTAAGTTTGCTGGTGTGTAACAGCTCACTCATTTAAAGAGGAGAAAAAAGAAATAAATGAAATCTTCACGGCACAGCTTCGCTTTCCAACTGAATTGACGTTGAAATGGCGAGGGGATCCTCGACCATGACGCCCAGCAACGATGACGACAAACATTGTAAAATACATTACTTTTCAGGAAAAACGAGTCCTGTGCGAGAACATACCAAACAGCCTAATAGAAGAAGAAGAAGTTCAAAAATAATACGTTTCTGATGAGATATATTCTGAGTGGTGAAAAATAATAACTTACTTCATTTACTTTGTCTGGTTGGTTGGAAGAGATTACCACCTGGCAATAAGTCCGCCAGATTGTATTGCAATAAAAGTGTTTAATAAATCAATAAATAAATAAATAGAGTGGTGAAAAATAACTTACATAACTCATTCCGAAAAAGATATATGATAAAAACAACGTCAAGAAAAATCAAATAAACTTTTGAAAATGGCATCTTAATTATCATTTAGCAAAACACACCGAGCACTTTGAGATGTTTTCTCGGATGACATGTACCCGTAGACCCATGGATCTGTGGATCTGTGGATCCACAGCAGCAATGAAACTTTCCTCTCCTAATTAAATATCTGAATATAAACTTTGTAAAAGCCACTTAATTTTACCGGCCTGACATTCAGAATTACTAAAACGACTTTGATAAATGTTCCGCTTGGAGCTTTTTTGCATTGTACTATTATATCCGAAGTCAATTTGTTCTTTGGGCGCTTTAAAGCTGCCGAGCTTTTACTAACAAGAAGTGATAAATCTTGCTTTACTTAGGGTTGCCCTCAAATTCCTTAGTATGACAAGAAATAATTTTTTTTTATTCAGGATATACAGCCTTTCTTGCTGACAGTTAACCTGAGGTGGTATATGTGGGTTTACTTTTTATTTTGTTTCCTGCCCTACGTTTTTGTTTTTTTTTTTAATTTATTATTTAATCTAGATATGCGGGAGTGTGGGATGGAAGCCCCCCGATGTCCTTGCGGTCGGGCTCGCCCTACATGGGTGGGGTGTATCTCGGCCGGAGGAATGTTTGTGGGATAAGCCCGGACCTTTTAATGTCTTCTCTCTTGAATGTATTTTTTGTCACCTTTTTATTTTCTGTGTTTTTTTATATTATTGTTCTACGTGTTCAAGGGTGTGGGCTGAAAAACATCTGGTGTCCCCGTGGCTGGGTTCGCCCTAAATTGGTGGGGTGTATATCGGCCGGGGGAATGTTTGTGGGATGAGCCCGGACATTTTAATGTCTTCTCTCTTGAATGTATTTTTTGTCATCTATTTATTTTCTGTGTTTTTTTTACTTTCTTTTTCAACGTATTCAAGGGTGTGGGCTGAAAAACATCTGGTGTCCCCGTGGCTGGGTTCGCCCTATATTGGTGGGGTGTATATCGGCCGTGGGAATGTTTGTGGGATGAGCCCGGACCGTTTAATGTCTTCTCTCTTGAATGTATTTTTTTGTCATCTATTTATTTTCTGTGTCTTTTTTATATTCTTGTTCTACGTGTTCAAGGGTGGGGGATGAAAAACATCGGGTATCCCCGTGGCTGGGTTCGCCCTATATTAGTGGGGTGTATCTCGGCCGGAGGAATGTTTGTGGGATGAGCCCGGGCCGTTTAATGTCTTCTCTCTTTAATGTATTTTTTTTGTCATCTATTTATTTTCTATGTTTTTTTTATATTCTTGTTCTACTTGTTCAAGGGTGTGGGCTGAAAAACATCTGGTGTCCCCGTGGCTGGGGTTGCCCTATATTGGTGGGGTGTATCTTGGCCGAGTGGATGTTATTAGATGAGCCCAGACCTTTTGATAGCTTCTGTTTTTAATGTATTATCTGCAATTTATGTGTTTTAGAAGTGTTATTTAAATATATTTTGTACATACTATGTTGCTGTCAATAAACCTATATTTATTTATTTATTTATTTTGTAACTAACGAGATGGACTCATGGATAATGATTTCAAAAAAACAACGCCCCAAGATATAGAATTTCTTGGTTCCTAGTCTGAAAGCTATTACCTCTATTTCAAAAAGTGTGTGGTGTGTCTTTGGACTTTAATACGTGTAATGGAACCGGTGGTCATTGAACGTAAAGGATTACTAGTTAATATACACATTGACATAAGTAATCGGTGAATGTGTGCTACAATGTTTTTAATCCAGTTGAAACACCAGTCCACAAAATTTCCAATATGTCAAAATAGTCGGATTCTGCTCCGTATTTGTGTTAAGGTATGTATTACAGTGAACCCCCGTTTTTACGTTTTTTAAGGGACTGATAAAAAGAACGTAATTGGAGGGAAAACGTAGATTCGGGGTTAGAAAAAAAAATGTAAAGTTGAAAATTATTTTTTATTTAGATAATCACACAAATCGGAAAACTTTTTTCAATCGATTCACGATTTTTTATTATCGTAGCTTAAGTTGTAATGGGTACCCCCAAATCACGCGCGAGCAAAACAAGTGAACCAACGTGTTTATTCACTTTTTAGAAAATTTTCCTTTTCTCTTGAATCGATAATATTTTTCTTTGCTGAGACATTATTTGAAGGGATTCAACGAAAAATTAAAAGAAATGAAAAAAATGTAAATTGACACACGACAATTGACAATTGAAATTGTATGTACACGACCGACACAAGCATAGATTGACCAAATACATATACAGTCTGCCTGCCTCTGATTCGCTAAATTTTCCACCAATTGCATCGTATTACACGACTCGTGTAACCTTGACCATGAGCGCTGCAGCTGCAGGTGCACACGTGTCTATAAATATAAACAACATGTTTCTGCTTCCTAATATTCATTTCAAATATTTTAAATCGTCGCGCATTTAATTAAATATGTTTATAAATTAATTTGCATTTTAAATATTTCAAATGTACGAGTAAATTGAGGGAAATAAAAATGTAAATTCGGGGACTAAATGTCCTAAAATAAAACGGGATTGGAAAAATTTAACGCAAATAGCGAGAAAACGTGAATTCCGGGCACGTAAAAACGGTGTTTCACTGTGGTTTAAATGCACATGTTGTAAAACATTTTGCTGTATTATTTTAGTAAACAATGTAGGTACTGAGAGTACATTTTGACAATATTTTTTTAAAGCAGAACAGGCCTGTCACTTTTGTAAGTTTATTGTGTAGATTTTTTTCACATTATTATAATATTTTAACACTTGATTTGTACGATGCAAAAACCAAATCAATTCATAACGAATCTATTTTATTTAATTATTTTACACCGTGATGTTAGTGATGACAAGCCCCTTTGTACTTATACGAGATTGGAGGTGTATGGTCGCGCGGTAACGCACTACACTTCCGTGCGGAAGGTCGTCTGTTCGAACCCCGTGCTGTGCTACTCCCTTCGAATGACACAGGCATTTTTCCCGCTCAGTATTCAAAGGTAAAATGATACCTTTGACTTCGGTCATATCTATTCTTAAAAAAAACATGTCGGTGTGCTCCGATCGTCTCACTTCAATGTCTCATCGGATTCAGTACAGCGGTATGGCCGGTGAGTTTGCTGGTGCGCAACAGGTCACTTACTTTAAAAAAAGCTCCACGACGTAGTTTTGTTTTCTAACTAAGTTGACGTTGGAATGGCGAGGGGATCCTCGACTACGAGGCCCAGCAACGACGATGACTTGTATGAAAAGGTGTTGATTATTTCACAATTCGTGTATGATTGATTATTGTTATTTTTTTCTGTGATTCGACGAGATTAATTAAACTCCTTCTTTCTTCTTCTCCCTGGCTCCATCCCAAATCACTGTCTGCGAAGACTGTTAGGGTCAGCTCTCCTCGTCCTCAGGTTGTATGCTCTTCTGTCCCGGACTACGTTCCCCAGGCTGTGCCTCTGCATCAGGTAATCTTTTGGCACCACCCATGAATTATTTGGTCTTCCTCTGGTTGTTATTCGAGGAAGATCCATGGAGATTGCCTGGTTCACGATGTGATCGGGTGCTCTGCGTCCAACGTGCCCATACCATCTAAATCGCCTCTCCTCCATCTTACTGTTGATCTCTGTAATACCTAGACTTCCACGAATGCGTTTAATTAAACTCAATTTATTAATTTATTTATTTATCAGGTTCTTTGCACATTACAGTTTTCCCTAATTTAAGGGAACAAACATAACAATTACAAAAAAATGTATTAAACAATTCAACATTTAAATACCTATTTGATAAGAACAATAGTAAAAATAGGCTTGAAATACTAAAACACAATTTTAAATAGTATACAAAATGAAATTATTCCAAATATGACACTAAATTTAAGAGATTTTTCATGAAGAAGCTAAGCGACACATAAAACAAGTCTATATGAGGACACACAATTAAAAAGTGGGATTGCTCTACCTGCCGGCATCTCCAAAGGCATTGGTTCGACTTATAGGTTGATATAACAATCTATGGGAGCGTCTCAAATAGTTATCCGGAAGATACAAACCAAGATTGTTCAAAACTGATAGGTTAACTAAACTACCCCTGAGCAAACAATAAAAATGTACACCGAATCGAAGAGATATTCCCCTCTCTAATGCTCTGTAACTAAGCATCCCCAGTAAGAAGACACTTGGATAAAGCCAGGGATAATATCCATACTCTCTCATGTACAATGGAGAAATCTTTTCTGGACCCTTTCTATCATGAGCGAATAAGTAATTATTGCTGGTGCCCATATTAACCCTTCCTTCCCTGTGATGTGTAACTAGTACACATTCCTTCTAAAAACTTTAACATCTCTATAAATATAATAAATATTGGGTTCAGATTTTAGGTATTCCTCCGTAATACATTTACGTATTAAATGAAAAAAATAATATTAATAATAATTAGCACTTATCGGCTACATCAGAGATATTTTGTGAAAATCGGAAATAAATTCACCAATACAATTAAACGTGTGCCAGTGTGTGACGTAGGTATATTAATTCTAAAAAAACCGCTATGGGTGAGGAAGCGACGCTATTCACGCTATTCACTCTCACTCTACTTCGGTATATGGCAACGCAAGAAATAGAATCTCAGTTCGCTTCAGTTGCTCGCGGGCATTCGTCTGAGGTGGTCTCTTTGCCCGTTTTGTGAACGTCGTCCGCGATGTTTTTTTTCATGTTTTCAGCAATTAAATTTCAATTATGATCACTTTTGACTTCAAATTTAATTAATTTAAACGATTGACTATGAATATTCTTATTTTTTTCGATTTTAAATCGCTCATTTTTACATGTGTATTCATGCGTATTGAATACACAACACCAGAACGCGCGGATTTTATTAGCACAGGAAGGGAAAGCTAAAGAGCATTATTCCAAATGATTTCTAGCCAAAGAATGATATTTTAGCGTGTGTCCTACTAGGACGTGCTGATGATGTTGATGTTGATGTTGACATCGCTGTATTCGCTTTAGTCGAATTCTGTGTTCCTTTTCGTTCGGGGTCATCAATTTAGAGGTATGCTTTAGTCGTACGTCGTGATGATGATGATTTGTTTTGTATTTAAAATAAAATACGTCGATTCAGGAATGCGGAAAGTGAGAGTGAATAATAATAAATAGTAAACAGAAATGAATGGTCAAACGAATAATAACAAGTGCCTTTACAATATTCATCGATAAGTAGGTATATATAGAATTTCAGAACGGGACGCGTGACTGCGTCCGCGGTATATCTCGATCTCACTCCTGCGCGTGCTGAGGTGGTCGCAAGCGCTGCGGATACTACAGTGGGTAGGATATTTATTGTCGAAACGGCGAGACGGCGTGATATGTTCTCTTTCTACCTTGGAATGCGATGTAAATATTATTTGCGTGTAAACAGTGTTGACGTTTCTGGGATGTGACAATTGTAGATATCCAGAGGTTGATTCATCGGTCGTTGACCCTGCATGTTGACAATATTTAGGGACGTGGGTACCCTACAATATATTCTGAATACGTAGGTATCTGTGAATAGATCTATTCATGATGTCGTGATATAATACGCAGACTATATGTTATATAGCATTTTATTGCGCGCCACCCCTGCACCGCGCATTATGTTCAGTTAAATAACATTCTGGACCGATTTGAATGATTACGGAGTGACAGACAGCCGCTGTACCAGAGCCGACTCTGGGAGGCGGGGCGGACAAATTGGATCGCGGCCCGGCACCGCTACGCGACACCCCTGCTACTGTTTTTATAGATCGTACTAGATAGAGACTGAATGTACGGTCTTTCTACAAGAACGAAATGGATCTAAATTTTAATTATTTATTTACTTCATAAATCTTGCATATACGACCTCCGTGGCCTAGTTGGTAAAACGCTTATCTTCCAGCCCGAAGGTTGCGAGTTCGATTAACATTGGAATTCAGTTTTTTTTTTATAAGGATTGCAGTATGGCTTTCACTGAAGACCTCTTTAATATATGTTATATCTAGTAGGTTGGAAGATATTGCCATAATATTGTTATGAATATGCCAGTGTGTACTGTATGCAACGAAAGTGTGATTCAATACAATACATAAACAGGTTTATCTCTTCAGACCTGGCGTCCATTATAATGGATACGGAGTGTATATGCACTTTGTAAACAACTTTGTAGTATTTTTCGACAGGATTATTATTGTGACAGTATTTTGAGTACTTGGGCTTTCAGGATGAATGACGTGTGGAAAAGATTGATGTAGGCTCTTGAGTGTGGGTTTCTTCTTGTTGTTTTAATTTTTGTTGTTTTTGTATTTGTGTTTCTGTGTATTTTTGTTTTTATTTTTATGATTGTGTGCGGTATATTGTGGGATGAATTTTTTTGGTCTTTCTGGAGTGATGATGTGTGAGGAGTTTAATTTTGCATGATGTTTCCAGTTGTAATTGAGTGTCACTGTTTGTCAGGTTGATGAGAACGTGCAACGGGGTTTTGTGTTTGTGTAATAAAAAATTGGAAAGAAGTATCGATTTATTTTTTCATGCTAAATACCCTCAGTGAGATACAGGCAAAAGCCTAGTTTACTGGGGATACGACAAATGAAAGGCAACAAACCTAGATCCATTAAAATTGTATGTCAAAAATTAAATAACCTGTTGTTTTTTTCGCAAATTATGTATATTTCTTGTCATGTGTAATAATAAATAAATAAATACCATATTTTTCTTGTAATTAATACCTGCAGGAGAAGTAAACAAAACATTTAATGTCATATATATCAACCGCGTTGAATTAAAATGGCTATGTAAATAAATTTTTAATAGGCATATCCTAATTTATATAGGGTAAGGAGCGTTAGTACTTGCAGCTTGTCTGCGTCTTTCTTTCACACGAAAAAAAGTTCTAAAAAAAAAAAATTCCATTACCTGTCGAGAATCTAAAACGGCATGTCTAATATTTTTGGCCTATCTGGAGTGATGAAGTGTGAGGAGTTTGATTTCGCGTGATACATATAATACATGTGTAATTGAGTGTCACTGTTTATCAGGTTGATGAGAATGTGCAACGGGGTTTTACGAATATGTAATCAAAAGTCGGAAAGAAGTATCGATTTATTTGCTCATGTTTTATGTCCTCAGTGATATACAGGCAAAAGCCTAATTAACTGGGGACACGACAAATGAAAGGCAACACACCCAGATCCATTAAAATTGTGTTTCCAAATTAAATTACCTGTTATTTTTCACAAATAATGTATATTTCTTGTCATGTGTAAAATAAATAAATAATAATAAAAATGTCGAATTTATTTTAGTGTGCTTAACAATTAAATCACAGCGCCAATAATTTGTATTAAAATAATTTTTATTTATTTTTTTAAATAATTGAAGATTTGCTTATGCCCCATTTGCAAAGCAATCATAAGTTGATAGAACCATCTAGCGCTAATTAGTAGCGTGACGAATGAAGGAGTGAGGAATGTTGTCTATTATTATATCTTCCTCCCTTCCACCTCACTGTCCCTCACTCCTCCCTCTCCGGCGTGTCTATGGTCGTGTTAAAATGGCGGCTGCAATATGGAGGGAAATAGTAATTATAATTTTATACCATCATCATTATTTGAGTTGGTAGAGACAATATTATATATATTTATTTATTTTACACTTTCGCATATTATCGCACTCAGAAATTGGATAAAAAATGGCATACTACAGGATGAGACAATGAATTTAGTGAAAACGTTCATTGTTTCACGAATTAACTATGGTTTTATCTTTTATATTGAATTAAGTGTGTAGAAGCCATCAGGAAGACTAGAAGGATGCGAAAAAAGAATCGATCGGCTTGGAGGAAACTAGTTCGAAGCTCTACATGGATTGCATAGTAATTTGAGGCTGGAGGTGAGGCTTACTTAAAGTTTGATAGATTACAGTTATTAATGTAACATTCTCTCGATTCATATTTGATGTCAGTTGATTTTGTATGAAAACTCTTCTAAAGGGTCTTTCAAATTAGGGTTTTATGAATTCATTTTTTTTTAATTCATAAATAAAACACACAATTTACCTTTATTTCAAAAAACTTTTTATTTCCCATTGAAGTATAATGTATGACATTTAAACACAATAAACAATATACGCCAAATGTCCACCTCTTGCAGCTCCATAGATGTCCACTTTTTTGTCAAAATTTTCGATGACATTTTGGCATAAATGCGGTTCTAACTCACCAATAACGCGAATAATTTTGTCCTTCCGCTCAGGAATTGATTGAGGGTCATTCTTATAGACCTGGCTTTTCACATAACCCCAGAGAAAATAGTCCAACGGTGTCAGATCACATGATCTTGGTGGTCAATCAACATCACCGTTTCCGAAGATTACAATACATAAAATAATTCAACAATTTGAACGCGTTGTTGTATTGTATACGACTCCATTTTTATAAATGTCATACATTACACTTCTTAAATGTCACAAGACCCAGGCAAGTTCACGACGCCATCTGTGTTTTATTCAAGAATTTAAAAAACCGCTCAATTTGAAAGACCCTTTATTACTGCGCACAAATACTGCGCACTCCACCTAAAGCCGAAGGTGTTACATCACATAGCAAAATCTGTAACGGTTTGTTTGTAGTTCGATTTCCTTCGGTAAATTTTCTGCGGTTTTCTTAAACATATTCAGATGTAAGGAAGTCCCTAATCTAATGGTCGCAGCTACCACCTTCCTATCCTATATTCCAGGGGTGACCAACAGGTCGATCGCGAACAAATTTTGGTTGATCGCGGCCGTCATCGTAACCTACAATATGGCGTACGATGTTGGCATATCTCATAACGTGCATGCACTTGTCGACGCAGTCAATTAATTATGTTTTTTTAATATGCAATTATATCGACTCCAAATAAATGTATGTATATTATTTAACATGTGTGTATAAGTTTTATTTTCCTTAATATTTTTTTAAGTGAATTAAGTTCTGATCGCACTTATTAATACACTTTTATTTATTAGTTAACATTTTTTAACTTGTGTGTTAATGTGTGAAATCTCGCAAAATTTGATAGGTAGAGTGCGACATTTTTTTACGTAAAAAATCGATCGTGACTTTTTTTTATGTAAAAAGTCAATCACGACAACAAACAAGTTGGCTACCCCTGCAGTATATTTGTACATCACAGGTACAAAGACTGTAAAATAACATAGGTGGAGGTTCCGGAGATTCCGGTTTATTTCTTGCTTTTCCGGTGAAAAGTAGCAGGCTGAAGAGATTCCTCTTTAGCAGGTAGAAGTTGGTCGTAAAACACAGTAGACGTTCCAGATACTGTTAATACATTTTTGTTATTTTTCGTTCCTTATGTGCAGCCAATCAATCACTCATCATAAGCCCCTTTATTCGCCCGTGTATGCCGTCATGGCTTGCTAGATACTGTGTATCTCGCGCGTTCTTCGCTTGCATGGGCCGACTGACTTTCTTTCATAGTAACTATTGCGACGGACATGCATAAGGAACATTTCATATCAATTGGTACACAGCAATTATATTTTCACATAGCATACAAAACAAAATAAATCAAATGTTTTTGGGTGACGCATACGTCCGATACAATATTCAACTTGTTTTTTTTCCTGTTATATTTTTAATCTGTGAATAAAACATACATACCATCACGTCACGTTTTCCTGCTAGAGAAGGCAGAGGACAGAATGCCAGAATTTCAACTTGACACACATACGTGTATTTCGCAACTCCTACGATTTCTCTGATTTCTTATTTTTTTTCTTTCAAAATATTATTTACTTTATCCAACTATACTTTTCTTTGGTCGTCGTCTACCACGCGTTACATAAACATTTGTACTGTAAATGTATTTCATTAATCTTTTTTTATCCATTTGCTATACGTGTATACACCATCTCAAAGTGCTTTTCCATATTCTAATTCCATATTCTGTGTTACATATTCACCCCCATGTATTGTTCTCAGTACAGCATTAATGCGACTCCTTGCCGTCTTTTCCACGTCCTCGTTTCTCTATCACACATCAAGGTGTGCTGAAATACTGTTATGGATTATCATTTTATCAGTTTTTGATACTGCCTGGTTTGAGTGTATTTGTTTTTTTTGCCCCATTGACTTTTTACTATCGCTACACGTCGTTCGATATAAATCTTCTTCTCCCTGGCCTCATCCCAACTCCACTGTCTGTGAAGACTGTTGGGGTCAGCTCTCCTCGTCCTCAGGTTGTATGATCTTCTGTCTCGGACTACGTCCCCCAGGCCGTGCCTCTGCATCAGGTTATCTTTTTGCACCACCCATGAATTCTTTGGTCTTCCTCTGGTTGTTATTCCAGGAAGATCCGCGGAGATTGCCTGGTTCACAATGTGATCGGGTGCTCTGCGTCCAGCGTGCCCATACCATCTCAATCGCCTCTCCTCCACCTTGCTGTAGATCTCTGTAATACCTGTTGATGTCTGTAACATCTAGGCTTCCACGAATGCGTGAGCTTTTTATTTTGTCTCTTAGGGGCACACCAGCTGACCATCTTAGCATGCGCATTTCAGCAGTTTCTAGTTGCCTAAAGTAAGTGTTATACATCGTCCATGGCAGCATTCGCAGCCATGGAGGAGTGCGGGTCTGACAATCGTTTGGTATACTTTTCCTTTCAACTTTACTGGCATTTTCGGATCACATAGAACTCCCGTCATTGATCTAAACTTCATCCATATAAATAAATCATAAATAAATATAGGTTTATTGATAGCAACATAGTATGTACATAATATATTTAAATACAGTTCAAAAACACATAAGTGGCCGAAAATACATTTAAGACAGAAGCTATCAAAACGCCTGGGGTCATCTAATAACGTCCCTCCGGGCCAAGATACACCCCACCAATATAGGGCGAGCCCAGCCACGGGGACACCAGATGTTTTTCAACCCATACCCTTGCATATGTAGAACAAGAAGAGAAAAAAAAAACAAAAAATAAATAGATGGCAGAAAAAAATAACATATCTTGCGTAACTCCTCCATCGACTGAGAAAATATTATCTTATAGTTCGGAAATTCTAGGATGAGTCCTGTGACAGCTCACAAATTTGCCCCAATACAATCTTATGTAATGTATTTACCTAAATAACTTACTATTTATTAGAATTGGGGCAAATTTGTGAGCTGTCACAGGACTCATCCTACATTTTCTAAACTATAATAGGAGAATTTCTTAACTTAATCCAAATTTTCATTGTTGCTCCGTATATCGCGTTTACTTTTGCTAATACACTTTTCATCACCATACCTTTACAAGACTATTCTCATAACTTTCTCTTCACATACTTTTAGATTGATAACTGCGACAAATTTCAGTCGAATCATCTATATTTACATATAAGAACAGTCTTCATGAAAAAAAATCCCACCTTGTTCAACAACCGAAAATAAAGTTGACACTAGAAAACACTAATTCCGAAAACATGTCGCATTTTAAGTGCCGACCATAAAGATAAGTGACAAAGATACACCATGTGAACTGCATCTTATTGCAGCGGACATAGATCGTTGCAATCTAATTGATGCGAATCGTTCTTTACTTTTTCCCGCGCGTAATATTTATGGCGGTCATTGAGAAACCGCGTGTATTATCGGCAGTAGCATTTCAAGGAAGTATGCCGCCCATTTATTAAAATATCTTAGTGATCATGCTTTATAGTCTTGTTATTCATTCGTAATAAACAAGATACAGGCAAAATCCTAGTTAACTGGAGACTCGACAAACATAAGGCAAAAAACCCAGATCCACATAAAATAAATGTTGTTTTTTCATAAATTATTCATTTATAAAATTTATTGTCATATATAAATAAATAAAAATGAAAATACTCGTAATATACATAAATACAAACTACCATGAAATTTTCCTGTCGGGGTAGGCATAAGATTTATTTTCAACCTACGAAAGTACGATCATATAACTTCATACCAGAAGGCATTGAACTGGTTGAATGTTAGAAATAGACGCCAAATTCACATACTGTCTCTATTGTATAATATCCTTAACTGTCCCGCCACACTCTCTTATCTCGCCGAAAATTTTCAGCGTCTTTCCAATCATGGATTAGCGCTACGCTCAAACAGAGATTGTTTATTGGCCTTTCCAGTTCACCGCTCCTCTTTCTTTACGTCGTCCTTTACTGTCCATGCAGTGAGACTCCGGAATCAGTTACAAACCAATATAAGACTCGCTCCGTCCTTGGCATGCTTTAAGAAGCGACTGAAAAAACTCTTAATTTCTAGTCAGTAAAATAACGTGTTTCATTCCTGATTTTTCTTTTCCTTTCCTCTCCACCATCCTTTCATTTCGTTTTAATTGATGATATCTCACTTTGTATGAAAAATAATGTTCGGGTGATTGTCCGTCTTTGTGGGGTTCGTGGGCATGTTCTCACGTATATGTTTATGGATTTCGTGAGGATGGATAATCATTTGAATGATTTATGCGACCACGTAACTTGCTTCGTTTACTTTTGTCTAGTTGGTTGGAAGAGATTGCCGCCTGGCAATAAGCCCGCCAGATTGTATTGCAATAAAAGTGTTAAATAAATAAATAAATAAAAGAGACAGAATGTTAGACTTTCCAATCTAAACACACATCCTTCGTCTCTTCTACATCCATACACCCTCTCAGACAAGTTCTATGTTTCTGTGACTTTGTACGTGTCCTCCTTTCGAAATATAATTCACATGATCCAACCACATATTCCTTAATTTTCCTCTACCATGTATTCAACTCATATTTGGACTACACATTTGTTTTCGTCATTTATTCGTTATACATATCTAAACTATTTCAGAGTGCTCTTCTCCATCTTACTCAATACATCAGTTTTAAGTTCACATTCATCACTTTATACTTTTTTCTGTTATACATAGTCATCCCATGCGTTCTTCTCGGTGCGCACATTTCTACAGCATTTAATAATCTCTCTTTAGTATTATTTCCACGTTTCACTCCCATATATCATATTTAAAGTTATCCATAACCCTTCGAAATATCATCCAAAGTAAAAATCATCCACAACCCTTCAAATAGGCGATTCAAAATATTAAAGAAGGGGAGACAAAATTGTATTCGACTCCCTTTATCAAGTTATCATGTTTAGATTCACTGAAGTAGGCAGATCATTTGTTGTTCGTCATTGCCAACACACGTTTGGCGAATTTAAATATTATAACAAAACTATTTTTTTATTAGATTAGTTCCCATTTATTTAAATGTTTTGGGTATCACCAGAAATTGAACCCGTCACCCCCAGGCGGAAGTCAAGTGTCTTACCAACTAAGCCATGGAGGTTGTTAATATGCTCATACCATACCAGCGTCTTGTTATTCACCTAAATCTGTTTTACATCAACACATCGCATATTCTTCGCAGAACACGCTTTTCCACAATATTTCTCGACTTGTTTTCGATCGGAAGATTAGCACCTTGTCCAAGAGAGTCGTCATTGAATCAGTTTGCTATCATTATTTCAAATTGATATTATCGTGAATAAAAACGTGGCGCCCAGATTTGTCTCTAGCAGTGCTTACTTTGTCTTTAAAACCACCCCTGTGTGTCATAGACATTATTTAAGCTCCATAGACATTTATGCACTGAAACGATACGAGTGTAGGTACTTACACACCCAAAGTATGACACTAATTGGAAGAAATATCCTTTTTTCGTGGCAGCAGTTAGACTTTTCATTTATAAATATCTCGTGACAAGATACTTATAGATAAAAATATACTTTTTTTTACTCACTCTTTCATTTCTTATATTCTATCTCAAGTAAATATATCAATCGGTTATATTATATATATTTTTCGCTTTGTATGATCATTAATAAGAATTCTCTCTTGATTAATGATAACGAGTTCCTATATACTCGTATAAATAAATATATGTGTATGCCAGTTTCTAATGTTCACTTATTCTTCAATTTACGCGATAATTGGTTTCATGGAAACAGCGTAAATGAAACCATCGAATATTATGTAAAATAGGTGACTTTTTATTTATTTCTTTGTTTTTTTTTATAAAAACCTTTTTTTATAAAGACCTTTTAAAATTTTGTTTTTTTTATAAAAAGGTAAAATAGATGACCTTTTATCTTTGTTTTTTTTATAAAAACCTTTTTTATAAAGACCTTTTAAAATTTTGTTTTTTTTTATAAATAGGTAAAATTAATGACCTTTTATCTATGTTTTTTTTTATGAAAACCCTTTTTTTAAAAAGACCTTTTAAATTTATTTTTTTATAAAATTGTAAAATAGATGACCTTTTATCTTTGTTTTTTTTTTTTTTTTTATAAAAACCTTTTTTTATGAAGATCTTTTAAATAATTTGTTTTTTTTTATAAAAAGGTAAAATAGATGACCTTCTAACATATGTCTGCTTTTTTTTATAAAAAAACCTTTTTTATAAAGACCTTTTAAAAATTTGTTTCTTTTTTTAAAAAAGTTCTATATAAATGGTTCATTAAATCCACATTTTTATGAGAGAGAGAGAGAGATACATGATTATTTGTACGTAGAAAAAAATTACAGACCTTTATTTATACCTGTATTTATTCAAGATGTACTTAACACTTTCCTACTATGTTTAAAACCTACTAAGTTTAAAGTTATTTTTTTAGTAAGTCTTTAAAAATACATGTAGTTATTGATAACTATTTAATCATACATTTTACATATACATACCATCACGCCATTTCCCTGTCGTGATAAGCAGAGAGGGGAAATCACCATACTTCCCTGTCTCGACACATCTCCTTACCCTCTTTTACATACATACTCGTATATACTACCTTGATCAAAACGTTTTAGGACCGGCCACCGTGTGGCGCTGTCAGTCACCCGATTGAAATTCTTTTGTTAGGTTACCACATCTATCATTGACACTTCCTTCCAAATTTCAGCGTCATAGCTTGACATTTGTAAAAGTTACGCTGTACTGAGTACATCTACCTTTGTGCGTGTTTTCGATTTTTAACAATTTTGAAAATAGCATCAACTGTGCATCAACGAGTTTGCATTAAATTTTGTGTGAAAAACGGATTTAACGGTCCGCATACCTTGGAAATGTTGGAGAAGTGTGTTTTGGTGGCACGAACGCTTCATAATGGGTCGTGAGTCGGTCGAGGATGACAGTCCAAAACCGATGAAAACATCGATAAAATTAAAGAAATGTTAGCCGGAAACCGCAAATTAACCATCAGAGAGCTGTAGAGGACTTGAACATCGCTTATAGATCCGCTCATACATTTTGGTTAGTGATTTGGGCCTCAGACGTGTCGCTGCAAAACTGGTGTCGAAAGACCTCAATTTCATGCAAAAAAAGGACCGCGTTGAAATCGCGAAAGACATGATTTCCATGAGTTTTTGACCAAAAACAACACGATTACTATCCAGCAGCCTTTGAATTCACCTGATCTGACTCCCTGCGAAGTTTTTCTGTTCAACCGACTTAAAAAACCGCTTCGCAGAACGCGTTACAGCACCCGAGGGGATGTCATGAAAAAATCGAAGATGGCTCTGATGGACATACCGAAAATTGAGTACCAGCGGTGTTTCGAGGATTGGATCAAGCGCTGGCGTAAGTGCGTTGCAGTCGATGGGGAGTACTTTGAAGGAGACCATATCGATTTTGATGAATAAACTTGTATTTTCGACTTTATGAATAAAGTCCTAAAACTTTTTGATCAAGGTAGTATGTATTCTCATACAGCTTTTACAATTTTTCTGATTGTCTAACTTTCTCCTGCATGGATAATAAAACGGATGAATAACGATTGACAAGAAATATTCACCATTAAAACTTGTATTTAATAAATTATTCAAAACTTTGTAGATTATTATTGGAAAATTTATTTTCTTTCTTAAACCCTCCTTAAATACAAATAAACTTTTATTGGGTTGGAGAGTTCAATAAAAATGCACCAAATGATTCTGTTTTTTTTTTACTTCTGTGCAGTTGTATTAAATTTACGATACACATTTTGTTTATTTATTTCGACTGGAAAAAATATGGGATTTTGTGTAATTTCATTGAATTTTATCAAACGTCAAAAGGAGTAAATTGCGGTAAATTTTTGGCAAAACACGTCCATTAAATGTAATTGTTTATTTTTGTTGTGAAATTTGTAAACTTAATTATTTTGGATGTCTTTAACAAGAAAAAATAATGGTAATGCATCGCCGCTGTTGCATTATCATAAGCGTGTAAATTCAATTCTTAGCTGATTCAATTCCAGAGTTGGTTAATTTCCAGACCCCTTATCTGAATGTATTATTGCACTAGCTTTAATCCTGAATGATAACATAATTAAACTCCATTTATTATTAATTTTTTTTCAGGTTCTTTGCACATTACAGGTTTCCCTAATTCGCACAAGGACCAAATATAACAAGTACAAAAAAAACATGAATAAAACAGTTTAACATTTTAATACTTTGTTGTTTATAGTTAACGCATTTACGTTGTGGAGGTTTAAAGACATTGTAATTTATTTTTAACAAACACTGTTTATTCCACTTTTTTGTGACGGTATAACCCTACCGGTTTCAAGGCTTTCACCTCATCTTCAGGGGAGCGCAAACAAGACTAAATGCTGTTCGAACTTGTACCGATATAGACACTTCAACGGTTGGAGGCGGGGGGGGTGAGGAAGGCTAGGGATAATTTCGGCCAAGAGCGGGGAGATTTTGGGGAAATAACTGTTCAACAGATGCTCCGATCGGTATACTGACTTAGAAATTTCTAGGGCCTCTAATCTGGGCAATTTATTTCCGTTGCCGCTAATATGTAAGAATTTGGTATCATCGATATAAAAAGTATGATTCTCACGGTGACAATGATTATGGCTAATCCAGGGATCGTCTCCATCTTTGGCTCCCGATATTAAAGTTTCTAGAAGCAATGTGTACTAGTTATACATCACAGGGAAGGAAGGACTAAGCAGTTTGTTCTCTAAATTTACAGCGCAATATAAATTTTTCTTTCATTATTATTAATAAGACGCTTGACTCCCACTCGGGGGGTTCGGATTTGATTTCCAACTAAAAAAAAATGTGGTTGGGTCGCAGAGCAGCCAAAGATGGAATCCCTAGTGTTTATTATTATAGTAGTGTATAAAATTAAATAAATCCTAAGTGTTGTTTTTGGACATTTGAAACATATTTGTGAGGGTGATACGTGAGGGAGGGGACGAGGAAATACCAGGACAACATAGAAAACAAGATAGAAAAGCCATCAAGCCACAAATGAAGTAATTAATTCTGGAATGTGCCACCGGGAGATCCACAAGCCATTTGCTGTCCGCCCTATCAGGATGTTGGATACTCCAGGACATCTGTTGACAACCTTTTTCTATATGTAAATAAAGGATAATTTAACGAGCCTTGTTAAGGGTGGAATTATGAGAACATGCTTTATTTTAGGAAAGAAAATTCTGTCATCAATTATAATAATAATAAATGAACCATTTATATTACGCAGTTTAGATAATAAACTCTCAAACTTTTTTGATAGTGGATTCCGTGGCATTTTGCTAAATTGCTACGGATTCCAATTAACATATTTTTTTTAATAAATAAAAAAAAAACAATTTAAAGAGTACACACTCTTTTATTTTATATATAAGTTATAACAGGGTGAACGTTTTTCAGGAAAAATCTCTTGAATTTAGTGTTGCACTTGAAATAATTCAATCTTTATATATTATCTTACGGGCTACATTTTGTTATAGTGTTATACGAGTATGTTATATACATTTTTACAATATTCTTTATAAGTATTAAAATGTTGAACTGTTTTATACCTACATGTTTTTTTTTGTACTTGTTATGTCTGGTCCTTGTACGAATTAGGGAAACTTGTAATGTACAAAGGACCTTAAAAAATAAATTAATAAATGTAGTTTAAATGGAGTCTTAAACCAAAAAATTAACATTTTGCTACGTTTAATAGAATTATCTACATATAAGATATATACAATTCCATTGGATTCGATGGAAACGCTACATTTATGTTTTTTTCCTTGCTGGTGTTATGGCCTTTTGCAACGAAAACACTTTTAGAATTTCAACTGTGTAATTTTATTTGTATAATTGTTGAATTACATTGAAATATAAAATTAACAGTATTCTGGAAGAATAATAACGATGATGTTAACATCGTAGTGGCTTTAAGAATAATGATTGATGCTTTTCAGATGTGACGTCCTATTTAAAGCAAAGATAACGTATGCACGACCCTTAGATAATTAAGAAGGAATTTGTCGGGTATGTTATCGTTGCCCTTAAGGTCAAATCGATATCAGGCGATTATTTGGAATGTCTCGTTCGCTGTTTACTTCCATTTAGTGATATGAAATCTTTATTGAATTTGGATAGTAAGCAACTCCTGATAATTCCAACAATATAATAAATTTAAACATAATACATTGAGTTAAGTTTGACATACACGTGATAACACTAATATTTATTGGATTTAGATAACATAGTACATGATATGGTTAACATTGATAAGTTATAATATTTATTGGATGTAGATAACATTGAACATGGTATGGTTAACATTGATAAGCTCAACATTGGTTTGCATGATTACTTATAATATTTATTGGATGTGGATAACAGAGTATATGATAAGATTAACATTGGAAGGGATACATTACACTGGCAATACAGAATGTACACCACTACTTATTTCATTTAGCGTAATATAATTAGGGATGATATAGAAAAATAAGGTATACCTAATTTGTTAATTTATTGTGTAAAGGAAAATGTTATATAGCATTGTTTAGAGATCATACTTTTCTCAAAAGCGCACCAACGGGAGAATCGAAGCTGCCGCCATTAAACAAAACCACGTCTTGCAACTACAATAGCGCCCGAGCCAATCATGTATAATACTTATTTTGTATAAGGTAAAACCTTTATTTTGCTACAGTAATAAAATTGGACTCTTTCAATTTTCGATTCTAATCCTGGTGGTATCAAAAAATAGTTTCTATCAGTCTTTATGTTTAGATCATTTTACACCTATTTCTGGTTGATTGGAAGTATTTTTAACATAACAATAAACTCCTTAGGTTAGGTTAGGTTATTTTGCTACACTAATTGAATTGATCTCTTTCAATTTTCGATTCTAATCCTGGTGGTATCAAAAAATAGTTTCTATCAATCTTTATATTTGTATCATTTTACACCTCTTTCTGGTTGATTGGAAGTATTTTTAACGTAACAATAAACTCCTTAGGTTAGGTTATTTTGCTACAGTAATAGAATTGAACTCTTTAAGTTTTCGATTCTAATCACGATGGTATCAAAAAGTAGTGTCTATCAGTCTTTATATTTATATCAATTTACACCTCTTTCTGGTTGATTGGAAGTATTTTTAACATAACAATAAACTCCTTAGGTTAGGTTAGGTTAGTTTAGGTTAGGTTAGGTTAGGTTATTTTGCTACAGTAATTGAATTGAACTCTTTCAATTTTCGATTCTAATCCTGGTGGTATCAAAAAATAGTTTCTATCAGTCTTTATGTTTATATCATTTTACACCTCTTTCTGGTTGATTGGAAGTATTTTTAACGTAACAATAAACTCCTTAGGTTAGGTTATTTTGCTACAGTAATAGAATTGAACTCTTTAAGTTTTCGATTCTAATCACGATGGTATCAAAAAGTAGTGTCTATCAGTCTTTATATTTATATCAATTTACACCTCTTTCTGGTTGATTGGAAGTATTTTTAACATAACAATAAACTCCTTAGGTTAGGTTAGGTTAGTTTAGGTTAGGTTAGGTTAGGTTATTTTGCTACAGTAATTGAATTGAACTCTTTCAATTTTCGATTCTAATCCTGGTGGTATCAAAAAATAGTTTCTATCAGTCTTTATGTTTATATCATTTTACACCTATTTCTGGTTGATTGGAAGTATTTTTAACGTAACAATAAACTCCTTAGGTTAGGTTAGGTTATTTTGCTACACTAATTGAATTGATCTCTTTCAATTTTCGATTCTAATCCTGGTGGTATCAAAAATAGTTTCTATCAATCTTTATATTTATATCATTTTACACCTCTTTCTGGTTGATTGGAAGTATTTTTAACGTAACAATAAACTCCTTAGGTTAGGTTATTTTGCTACAGTAATAGAATTGAACTCTTTAAGTTTTCGATTCTTATCACGATGGTATAAAAAAATAGTGTCTATCAGTCTTTATAATTATATCAATTTACACCTCTTTCTGGTTGATTGGAAGTATTTTTAACATAACAATAAACTCCTTAGGTTAGGTTAGGTTAGTTTAGGTTAGGTTAGGTTAGGTTATTTTACTACAGTAATTGAATTGGACTCTTTCAATTTTCGATTCTAATCCTGGTGGTATCCAAAAATAGTTTCTATCAGTCTTTATGTTTATATAATTTTACACCTATTTCTGGTTGATTGGAAGTATTTTTAACGTAACAATAAACTCCTTAGGTTAGGTTAGGTTATTTTGCTACACTAATTGAATTGATCTCTTTCAATTTTCGATTCTAATCCTGGTGGTATCAAAAATAGTTTCTATCAATCTTTATATTTATATCATTTTACACCTCTTTCTGGTTGATTGGAAGTATTTTTAACGTAACAATAAACTCCTTAGGTTAGGTTATTTTGCTACAGTAATAGAATTGAACTCTTTAAGTTTTCGATTCTAATCACGATGGTATAAAAAAATAGTGTCTATCAGTCTTTATGTTTATATCATTTTACACCTATTTCTGGTTGATTGGAAGTATTTTTAACGTAACAATAAACTCCTTAGGTTAGGTTAGGTTATTTTGCTACACTAATTGAATTGATCTCTTTCAATTTTCGATTCTAATCCTGGTGATATCAAAAAATAGTTTCTATCAATCTTTATATTTATATCATTTTACACCTCTTTCTGGTTGATTGGAAGTATTTTTAACGTAACAATAAACTCCTTAGGTTAGGTTATTTTGCTACAGTAATAGAATTGAACTCTTTAAGTTTTCGATTCTAATCACGATGGTATCAAAAAAATAGTGTCTATAAGTCTTTATATTTATATCAATTTACACCTCTTTCTGGTTGATTGGAAGTATTTTTAACATAACAATAAACTCCTTAGGCTAGGTTAGGTTAGTTTAGGTTAGGTTAGGTTAGGTTATTTTGCTACAGTAATTGAATTGAACTCTTTCAATTATCGATTCTAATCCTGATGGTATCCAAAAATAGTTTCTATCAGTCTTTATGTTTATATAATTTTACACCTATTTCTGGTTGATTGGAAGTATTTTTAACGTAACAATAAACTCCTTAGGTTAGGTTAGGTTATTTTGCTACACTAATTGAATTGATCTCTTTCAATTTTCGATTCTAATCCTGGTGGTATCAAAAATAGTTTCTATCAATCTTTATATTTATATCATTTTACACCTCTTTCTGGTTGATTGGAAGTATTTTTAACGTAACAATAAACTCCTTAGGTTAGGTTATTTTGCTACAGTAATAGAATTGAACTCTTTAAGTTTTCGATTCTAATCACGATGGTATAAAAAAATAGTGTCTATCAGTCTTTATAATTATATCAATTTACACCTCTTTCTGGTTGATTGGAAGTATTTTTAACATAACAATAAACTCCTTAGGTTAGGTTAGGTTAGTTTAGGTTAGGTTAGGTTAGGTTATTTTGCTACAGTAATTGAATTGGACTCTTTCAATTTTCGATTCTAATCCTGGTGGTATCAAAAAATAGTTTCTATCAGTCTTTATGTTTATATCATTTTACACCTATTTCTGGTTGATTGGAAGTATTTTTAACGTAACAATAAACTCCTTAGGTTAGGTTAGGTTATTTTGCTACAGTAATTGAATTGGACTCTTTCAATTTTCGATTCTAATCCTGGTGGTATCCAAAAATAGTTTCTATCAGTCTTTATGTTTATATAATTTTACACCTATTTCTGGTTGATTGGAAGTATTTTTAACGTAACAATAAACTCCTTAGGTTAGGTTATTTTGCTACAGTAATAGAATTGAACTCTTTAAGTTTTCGATTCTAATCACGATGGTATAAAAAAATAGTGTCTATCAGTCTTTATAATTATATCAATTTACACCTCTTTCTGGTTGATTGGAAGTATTTTTAACGTAACAATAAACTCCTTAGGTTAGGTTAGGTTAGTTTAGGTTAGGTTAGGTTAGGTTATTTTGCTACAGTAATTGAATTGGACTCTTTCAATTATCGATTCTAATCCTGATGGTATCCAAAAATAGTTTCTATCAGTCTTTATGTTTATATAATTTTACACCTATTTCTGGTTGATTGGAAGTATTTTTAACGTAACAATAAACTCCTTAGGTTAGGTTAGGTTATTTTGCTACACTAATTGAATTGATCTCTTTCAATTTTCGATTCTAATCCTGGTGATATCAAAAAATAGTTTCTATCAATCTTTATATTTATATCATTTTACACCTCTTTCTGGTTGATTGGAAGTATTTTTAACGTAACAATAAACTCCTTAGGTTAGGTTATTTTGCTACAGTAATAGAATTGAACTCTTTAAGTTTTCGATTCTAATCACGATGGTATAAAAAAATAGTGTCTATCAGTCTTTATAATTATATCAATTTACACCTCTTTCTGGTTGATTGGAAGTATTTTTAACATAACAATAAACTCCTTAGGTTAGGTTAGGTTAGTTTAGGTTAGGTTAGGTTAGGTTATTTTACTACAGTAATTGAATTGGACTCTTTCAATTTTCGATTCTAATCCTGGTGGTATCCAAAAATAGTTTCTATCAGTCTTTATGTTTATATAATTTTACACCTATTTCTGGTTGATTGGAAGTATTTTTAACGTAACAATAAACTCCTTAGGTTAGGTTAGGTTATTTTGCTACACTAATTGAATTGATCTCTTTCAATTTTCGATTCTAATCCTGGTGGTATCAAAAATAGTTTCTATCAATCTTTATATTTATATCATTTTACACCTCTTTCTGGTTGATTGGAAGTATTTTTAACGTAACAATAAACTCCTTAGGTTAGGTTATTTTGCTACAGTAATAGAATTGAACTCTTTAAGTTTTCGATTCTAATCACGATGGTATAAAAAAATAGTGTCTATCAGTCTTTATGTTTATATCATTTTACACCTATTTCTGGTTGATTGGAAGTATTTTTAACGTAACAATAAACTCCTTAGGTTAGGTTAGGTTATTTTGCTACACTAATTGAATTGATCTCTTTCAATTTTCGATTCTAATCCTGGTGATATCAAAAAATAGTTTCTATCAATCTTTATATTTATATCATTTTACACCTCTTTCTGGTTGATTGGAAGTATTTTTAACGTAACAATAAACTCCTTAGGTTAGGTTATTTTGCTACAGTAATAGAATTGAACTCTTTAAGTTTTCGATTCTAATCACGATGGTATCAAAAAAATAGTGTCTATAAGTCTTTATATTTATATCAATTTACACCTCTTTCTGGTTGATTGGAAGTATTTTTAACATAACAATAAACTCCTTAGGCTAGGTTAGGTTAGTTTAGGTTAGGTTAGGTTAGGTTATTTTGCTACAGTAATTGAATTGAACTCTTTCAATTATCGATTCTAATCCTGATGGTATCCAAAAATAGTTTCTATCAGTCTTTATGTTTATATAATTTTACACCTATTTCTGGTTGATTGGAAGTATTTTTAACGTAACAATAAACTCCTTAGGTTAGGTTAGGTTATTTTGCTACACTAATTGAATTGATCTCTTTCAATTTTCGATTCTAATCCTGGTGGTATCAAAAATAGTTTCTATCAATCTTTATATTTATATCATTTTACACCTCTTTCTGGTTGATTGGAAGTATTTTTAACGTAACAATAAACTCCTTAGGTTAGGTTATTTTGCTACAGTAATAGAATTGAACTCTTTAAGTTTTCGATTCTAATCACGATGGTATAAAAAAATAGTGTCTATCAGTCTTTATAATTATATCAATTTACACCTCTTTCTGGTTGATTGGAAGTATTTTTAACATAACAATAAACTCCTTAGGTTAGGTTAGGTTAGTTTAGGTTAGGTTAGGTTAGGTTATTTTGCTACAGTAATTGAATTGGACTCTTTCAATTTTCGATTCTAATCCTGGTGGTATCAAAAAATAGTTTCTATCAGTCTTTATGTTTATATCATTTTACACCTATTTCTGGTTGATTGGAAGTATTTTTAACGTAACAATAAACTCCTTAGGTTAGGTTAGGTTATTTTGCTACAGTAATTGAATTGGACTCTTTCAATTTTCGATTCTAATCCTGGTGGTATCCAAAAATAGTTTCTATCAGTCTTTATGTTTATATAATTTTACACCTATTTCTGGTTGATTGGAAGTATTTTTAACGTAACAATAAACTCCTTAGGTTAGGTTATTTTGCTACAGTAATAGAATTGAACTCTTTAAGTTTTCGATTCTAATCACGATGGTATAAAAAAATAGTGTCTATCAGTCTTTATAATTATATCAATTTACACCTCTTTCTGGTTGATTGGAAGTATTTTTAACGTAACAATAAACTCCTTAGGTTAGGTTAGGTTAGTTTAGGTTAGGTTAGGTTAGGTTATTTTGCTACAGTAATTGAATTGGACTCTTTCAATTATCGATTCTAATCCTGATGGTATCCAAAAATAGTTTCTATCAGTCTTTATGTTTATATAATTTTACACCTATTTCTGGTTGATTGGAAGTATTTTTAACGTAACAATAAACTCCTTAGGTTAGGTTAGGTTATTTTGCTACACTAATTGAATTGATCTCTTTCAATTTTCGATTCTAATCCTGGTGATATCAAAAAATAGTTTCTATCAATCTTTATATTTATATCATTTTACACCTCTTTCTGGTTGATTGGAAGTATTTTTAACGTAACAATAAACTCCTTAGGTTAGGTTATTTTGCTACAGTAATAGAATTGAACTCTTTAAGTTTTCGATTCTAATCACGATGGTATAAAAAAATAGTGTCTATCAGTCTTTATAATTATATCAATTTACACCTCTTTCTGGTTGATTGGAAGTATTTTTAACATAACAATAAACTCCTTAGGTTAGGTTAGGTTAGTTTAGGTTAGGTTAGGTTAGGTTATTTTGCTACAGTTATTGAATTGGACTCTTTCAATTTTCGATTCTAATCCTGGTGGTATCAAAAAATAGTTTCTATCAGTCTTTATGTTTATATCATTTTACACCTATTTCTGGTTGATTGGAAGTATTTTTAACGTAACAATAAACTCCTTAGGGTAAACTCTATAAAGATAAAGTGTATTAAAATACAATAAGGTAAAATTTTCCACTTATATACCCATTGTAAATTTTTTTAAACTTATTCAGTCGAAACTTGAAATTATCAAGGTGTCATTTTTTTTAATTTCCGTGTTAATAATTTTTAATCCGTGACTCTTGATATGTGTATTGTATTTGTATTTGAATCCTAGATCTGTATTTGATATGATGCTGGAACCCTTGTATATGTAAAAAATCCATAATAATGTTGTATATATAAATTGATGTAAATTTGATAGTTTTGTATGAAAAATGTTAGTCAGTTTGACTCCGATCGTGTTCGCGACCGCAAGGGAAATAAAAGACTTGCGGGCGGGGCATCGTGAGTAGGTCACGGGCCGGTCAGCTTTAGCAGTGCTCGAAACCCCGAAAGTTGTTGTATTTCGCGGGGAATGAGCGCTTGTAATGACCGACCGACCATTAATAACGAAGGTCCCTTTTTAGGGAAAAAATATATTCTCAGTAACAACCGACTCTAATGTGTTTTACTGTGAGACCCGCTACCGACCTGCCTGAGAGGAATCTCTCCACCCCACCACTTTATTCTTCTGGATCTATGCTTTGAAATTCGCTACCTCAATTCTCCGAGCGCTGCGCAGCAACTAACGCACCTACGCTACAGTCTATTTGTACCCTGTACGGTACAATTGCCTATCATTAAAAAATGTTCAATTGTTCTAATTTTTAAAAAATTAAACAAAATGTGAGTTGATATTTAATTTTGTGGTAATTAACTCGATTGCGATGATTTCGATAACAGTAACAACTTGTTTTCACTTAAAACTGAAATAATGAATTTTTCGCTTTGTACGACTATAAAGTCTTTAAAATTTGATTTTAAATATCGCTGCAATGGTTGGCGACACCCTGCCAGGCCTATCCCTAGTTTGGCCTCTATTTGACACATTTGTTCGCCCTAACTCACTTTTCTACATCACATTAATCGCACTAGGGTTGGCACTCGCTTTTAACGTTGGTATTTATTTATTTAAATGTTTATCATATATTATTCTATATTACAGTTAAAATTATAAAAAAGGACAGTTTATATAGCGCTGTTTAGAGAACACACTCTCTTCAAGTGATCTATAACATTAGAGAGTGAAAGATCTTTTCGATTGGGTAACCACTTTTTTGTATGCTCAAGGGTAATTTTTTTAAATTTTTTTTTATCCACTTTGCACGGATTTCTCCTGTTACACAAAGAGGGTCTGCTTCTAGCGTTAGCTTATTCGTTAGGAATACTATCAGCCAGGATTCTTCTCATACTGCTAGACGGTACCGAGAATATATCAACCGTGTCATTCAGTTGGTTCAATATCTCTATACCACGCGTGACTGAGTGTTTAGCCATGATATTCGTCCTGTAAGTTGGTATGTAGAACAGAGGGTGATTCCTTGCACGGATATATTTATTGGGTACATATAAACTTAGTGCTTCTAGAATCGCGGGACAGTTAAAGGAACCTTGGAAACCCTTTAGTTAAACCATCCTTCCTGAAAAATCTTGGTTTGTATATTCAGCATAATTATTTAAGACAACGTACCCACAGATAATTCTACGAATATCTACCTATAAGTGGAACCATCTTGTCTTTGGAAATGCCGTAATTTGTCCAACCTTTCCTCCATGATTTCCAAATAATAGACGTCCACATAGTCCTTAATTGGAAAGAGCAGAGATTGCACAATAAAATTTTGGTTTTACTATGCAGGAATCTTTGCAGCACTTTAAGTTAATGAATGCTGAAGAAGATCCTTCAGCTTACCTCATTTATTTGATCTCGCCATAAGAGAGTGTTATCTATTGAATTATCAACCTATATGCCGAGCTAACCTGGCTTTGGAAATGCCGGTAGGTAGAGCTATCGCACTTTTAAATGGTGTGTGTCCTCTTATAGACAGTGTTTTATATGTTGATCAGCTCCTCCAGGAAAATTCTCTTATACTTAGTGTTATACTAGAAATATATATATTTTTTTAACCTGGCGAGTTCATTGCCATGTGGCAATCTCTTCCAACCAACCAGAAAGATGTTTTTATATGCCCTAAGTGTTAACCAGACTGGAATCCTAATTAAAAAAATCTGGGTTCCAGCGGGGATCGAACCCGCAACCTCCGAATTGGGAGACAAGTGTCTTACCACCAGGCCACGGAGTTCGTCTTATACTTTTTAACATGCTATATTTTATCATAATGTCCGTGTTACACAGACATTTTTAATATTGTTTTTATTACAATAAATAAATCTTAAAATGTTGATCTGTTTTATACATGTTTGTTTCCTACTAGTTATGTTTGGTCCTTGCACAAATTAGGAAAATCTGTAACGTACAAAGAACCTAAAAAAATTAATAAATTGAGTTTAAACGGAGTAAATAACTCTGGATTCTAACTCACTATTACCGACAGATTCTAATTCACGATTACCGACAGATTCTAATTCACAATTACCGACAGATTCTAACTCACTATTACCGACAGATTCTTGCTCACTATTACCGACAGATTCTAACTCACTATTACCGACAGATTCTAACTCACTATTACCGACAGATTCTAACTCACTATTACCGACAGATTAAAAACATTAAAAAATACGTGCGTGAAGTTGAATGTATACATGCGTAAAGTTGTTTCCTTTCCTTTCTTTTCCACCAACCCTTCCTTTCCTTCTGATTGATGATATCTCACTTTATATGAAAAATAATGTTCGGGTGATTGTCCGTCTTTGTGGGGTTCGTGGGTATATGCTCACAAATATGTTTATGGATTTCATGGGGATGGATAGTAATTTGAATGATTTATGCGACCACGTAACTTTTTTCATTTACTTTTGTCTGGTTGGTTCGTTGGAAGAGATTGCCGCCTGGCAACAAGCCTGCCAGATTGTATTGGCAATAAAAGTGTTAAATAAGATAAAATAAAAATGTAAGGATGTAAAGTTTGTGGCTGCGACCATTTATTTATTTGGATACTTCCCCCCGCATCTGCATGTATTTAGAAAGATAAATTTGATAAGAAAACTGCAGAAAATTTACCAAAACAGATGAACTACGAAAAAATCCTTTTAGATCTTCCGTTTAAAGTTTAAATTTTTATTTAATAATATTCTTTTGGTGTGTGTCATCCCTAAGCCAAGTTAAGAAAGAGTGGAGTGATCTCATAAGATGTACTCCCATTCATTTTACAGCTGAGCGGCTGACATCTGTCCTGGGCAGAGGTGGATGGGAAGCCACCGCATTGGAGAAAGGAAACTAGACAAAATTAATCATTATTTAAATATCTTCTATGACGAATGTACATATGCGCATTGCTGTATACTGATGGCATGGTAGTGTTAACGTAGAATGAAAATGAATTATAAAGATTAATATGTTAACTGTATGAGAAGGAATGAATTTAATATGTTAACTGTATGAGAATGAATGAATTTAATATATTAACTATATGAGAATTAATGAATTTAATTTATTAACAACATGAGAATGAATGAATTTAATATATAAACTATACGAGATTGAATTTATTTTTATCAAACATTGTTTATTCCACTTTTTTGTTACGGTATAACCCTACCGGTTTCAAGGCTTTCACCTCATCTTCAGGGGAGCACAAAAAATAAATTACAATGTCTTTAAACCTCCACAACGTTAATGCTTTAACTGTAAACAACATATGAGGATGAATTAATTTAATATGTTAACTGTATGAGAATGAATTAATTTAATATATTAACTGTATGAAAATGAATAAATTAAATATATTTACTGTATGCAAATGAATGAATTTGATATGTAAACTGTATGAGAATGAATGAATTTAATATGTTAACTATATGAGAATCAATGGATTTAATATGTTAATTGTATGAGAATGAATGAATTTAATATGTTAACAATATGAGAATCAATGAATTTAATATGGTAACTGTATGAGAATGAATGAATTTAAAATGTTAACTGTATGATTATGAATAAATTTAATATATTAACTGTATGAGAATGAATTAATTTAATATGTTAACTATGTGGTAATGAATGAATTAAATGTATTATCTGTATGAGTAAAGGCTATACGTCAATCGAAAGAAAAATTTCTGCTCTACAAGACATTGTATTTGCTTTTACGTTACATATATTATTTTATATGATTAGAAGCCTTCAAAATGGAATGTCAAGTAGACGAAAATGAGCATTTTCGACACCTCCTTCTGTTCGCGTTCAATCGAGGGAATAAGGCTGCCAAAGCTGCTCGCGATATTTGCGAAGTGCACGGTGAAGATGCTATGAATTAAAGGACAGCTCGTCGATGGTTTTTGCGTTTCAAAGGCGGTCATTTCTACCTGAAAGACATGGAGCGTTCCGGACGGCCAGTGGACTTCGATGAAGACCGCTTCAACCATATTATTAATGAAGATCAAAAACCATCCACGAGCTGTCCTAGCATTCATAGCATCTTCACCGTACACTTCGCAAATATCGCTAGCAACTTTGGCAGCTTTATTCCCTCGATTGAACGCGAACAGAAAGAGGTGTCGAAAGTGCTCACTTTCGTCTACTTGACATTCCATTTTGAAGGCTTGTAATCATGTAAAATAATATATGTAACGTAAAAGCAAACACAATATCTTGTAGAACAGAAAATTTTCTTTCGAATGACGTATAACTTTTACCATTTTATTTTAATTTTTGTGCTCATTTTTAAATTGAAAAAAAAAACGGACACAACTTATGTTAACACCCAATACATTGATAATATTCGTTACGTTTGAAAACTTGACACAATTTAATTTAATATTATTTTAAATAATAAGTTTCCAGTTCGATCCTGTCCGTAAAAGAACATAAATATCAAATTTGTCTTCTCACTCTATATTTTTTTCCATAGACATCCGTGCGGAATGTTGTGTATTGCCATTAAAAAAAACAAACTTGCTTGTCTGTGATCCTAGAGGGATCACCATTTGTTACTAACACGGATTTCCGAGCCGTTTAATTAACTCTCGGCATGTTTACAAATTAAACGTGATGAATATCTTTATCTATGGCACTTGTCATCGGTTCTAATCTTTAAATGTCAACTGTATTTTTCTATGGTAAATGTAAATAACAAGTTAACTCTATAATGCGCTTGTCAAACTCCGTGTGAAGTTTAGTTACGTGCTAAACTAAATACAAAAATATTTACAAAAGAAATAATTGTATACAATTCGATGAATTTATTTATTTTAGAATTAAAATATTACTGTTGCTTGTGTCTGAACTTTTTGGTCTCATCACAGTCAGAAATAAAGCGCACAATTCGCCTCCACTCTTCTCGATTCTGAACCATGATGAGTGCAGTACTAAATAAAGAAGTAAACATCTCTTTCATTTGGTATATTTTATTTTTGTTTCATTTGATTTAGAAATTAATAGTATAACACGATTTATAAGTAATAATAATAATTATAATAATAATGATGATAATAATAATAATTATAATGGTAATAATAATGATAATGATGGTAATAATAATAATAATAATACTGATGATTATAATAATAATAATTATGATGATTGTAATAATAATAATGATGATGACGGTGGTAATAATCATAATAATAATAATAGTCCTAATGATAATAATAATAATAGGCATAATGATAATAACAATAATAATGATGGTCATAATGATAATAATAATAATAATGATGATGGTAATAAAAATAACAATAATATTTTTACTAATAATAATAATAATAATAGTAATAATGATAATAATAATGATGATGCTGATACTAATAATAATAATAATGATGATGGTAATAATAATAATAATAATAAAAATAATGATGATGATGGTAATAATAATATTATTAATAATAATAATAATGATGATGGTAATAAAAATAATAATAATATTTTTATTAATAATAATAATAGTAATAATTTATTTATTTATTTATTATTACACATGACAAGAAATATACACAATTTGAGAAAAACAACAGGTAATTTGATTTGGACATACAATTTTAATGGATCTGGGTTTGTTGCCTTTCATTTGTCGTATCCTCAGTAAACTAGGCTTTTGCCTGTATCTCACTGAGGATATTTAGCATGAAAAAATAAATCGATACTTCTTTCCGATTTTTGAGTACACAAAAACAAAACCCCGTTGCACGTTCTCATCAACCTGACAAACAGTGACACTCAACTACAACTGGAAGCATCTTGCGAAATTCAACTCCTCACACATCATCACTCCAGAAAGACCAAAAATATTCATCCCACAATATACCGCACACAATCATAAGAATAAAAATTTAAATCAAAACAAAATTAAAACAAAAAAAAAATACACAGAAACACAAATACAAAAACAACCAAAATTAAAACAACAAGAAGAGACCCGCACTCACGAGCTCACATAAATCCTTTCCACTCGTCATTCATCCTGAAAGCCCAAGTACTCAAAATCCTGTCGCAATAACAACCACGCTCCGATCGACTGTCTAAATGGTTTACCTACCGTTACCTTTATTGAAGTCGGCACGCCATTGTATGTAATGGGAGCCAAATAAGCATATTGCCTTTGGGCAAAAGAGGGTTTAACTCTAGGGATTGTGAACATTTCATTAGTTGCCATGCGTGTCATGTGTCTCTGCTGAGTCTGCATCTTCCCTTCCTCTCGATGGTAGTGCCAGAGAATGGATTTGAGATGTAAATTGGCTATGTTCAGGACCTGATACTCTCTGAAAAGCTCCGCCGTGGTATACCGAGCAGGAAGTTTATTAATTATTTTCACAATCAATTTTCGGGAAACCTGCAATATGTGTTTTTGGGTTAAGGTGCATCCCCCCAAACTGATATACCGTAAGAAAGTGCTGACTGACATAAGGCGAAGTATATACTTTTAAGAATATTTTCACTGAGCACATTTCCAATCATACGGAATATGTATCCTAGTTTTCTGATTTTTGCGCTCAAAGTGTAATGATAACAATAATAATGATGATGCGGATACTAATATTAATAATAATAATAATGATTATGGTAATAATAACAACGATGGTAAAAATAATAATAATAATGATGGTAATAATAATATTATTAATAATAATAATAATAATGATAATAATAATGCTGATGGTGATACTTATATTAATTATAATAACAATAATAATAATGATGATGGTAATAATAATAATAATGATGATGATGATGATAATAATTACTTTAGTAAAAATAATAATAATTTTGATAATAAAAGAACAATTAAGGTTTGGAGAGAAGATTTTCCTGAAGGGTGCTCTAACCCGAGATTCGAAACCACTTTTATTAACAGATTAAAAGTACAACAAAAATTTGCGTGTAAGGATAACATATAGTACTCGTAATAAGCGGCTGCGGCCATTAGATTTGATATTTTTGGTCCTCCCAGCTAACACTGTAGGTGGACCAGTCAGGCAACAGATAATGCTTCGGGAGCTTGTGCTTAACATATAACGGAAGGGTAGGTCGGATTTATTCTCGTAAGCCCCCAGACGTATGTTATGTATTGATTCCTTATTAGTAATACTTGACTTCTCGCTTAATTTCTATCTTAATTTACAATTAAAACAAGGTTCAATGGAACAATATTAACCCTAAATCAGGATGCAGGTTTATAGTAACAATGATGCAGTCATTAGAAAATGTTTGTTTTTTAACCTAGCGCTGACGGGCGTGGCGAATCGGCTTAAATGCTTCTCCCGGGTCTGTGTGGATCATTCTCCGTGGGGCAACTTCCCTTGTATTTTGTGGATGCAGGGTTTGACGTTGATTAATTGACATGATTAGACTTAACCGTGAATTGTATGGGAAAGTTGTTATTTTCATATCGGGTATGAAATGCCCCAGTTAATTTGTATTTCATATTTCTGACATGTTTCAAATCATACTGGTTTTTATTGAACTGGTTTCTTTTATGAACATGCAAAAAATGTGCGTGATCTACTAAACTTTTTCTTGTTTTTTTTAAACATCGAGTAAGCATAGAACGATTTTATGGGTGCAAACATATTTTTTACGGGTACGAGATAAATCTGCTAAAATTATAGTTCGCAATAGTGTTTTAGTACCGAGCTTAATATATATGGGAGTGAAACGTAAGCATGGAAAAAGACTTCTGTAGAAATGCATACAATCAGAATTAAGACTATTAAATAGAATGAATGAAGAATAACTTTCAAAATAAATATACAGTACAAATGAAAGTGGAAGGCGCAGGAGAAGAAGACAAAGGAAAGTATGGTGGATCAAATGTGTGATATTTTGAAAGAATGAAATGTAAAAGTCAGAAAAATCAAAGTAATTGTATGAAAAGGTGTATGGATGTAGAAGAGGCGAAATATGTGTATTGCTATATAAAAGACTAGCTCTCTCTCCTCTTTGCCTACCCCGACAGTGAGACAGCGTGAATGTGTGTATGTATGTTGTTAACACATTCAATGCGATCAAATTATTAAGGTAATTCACGTGTGACTGACTAATTATTAAAATTAAAAGAAAAAATCACTTGACTTGAAATCCCTTGACGTACACGCGTTCTGCTCGGAGTATATTTGAACACTGGTGAATATTTGTGTGCGCTAATACTAATAAACTAAACATCCATGCGTTGCTACGAATTGAGTATGTGTATACAATTTCAACGTACTAGAAGCGGTAATCGTATATTTGGTTTGCATACGAAAACGCGTCAGGCGCGTTGTTAGCACCCGACGGCTGCAAAGAAGAACACACTAGGCGCGTTGTTAGCATTGAACGTACATACTTGTATATTTTCTCTCGTCATATCTCTTTTGGGAAAGGCAGATATGACATAATTAGTAAAGGCTAAATAAAAAGCCTTATCAGTATAAAAAGTTTCGATATCAAATAAAACCCCAATATTTACAATTGGTTCAGTATGTAACATGTCCGTTTTAGTGTTAATGAGTATCTTTTGATGCTGTCAACATCCATTGTTATGATTACCTTTCCTATTGAGTGACTTGGACCCGCATAGTTACACGCGCTGTCGGGGTTCGAACCCCTGTACTGGCAGGATACATCGGAATGCGTATTCCTTTTAACTAAATGCCACCGTTTCAATACTGAAATTGAGAGTGACTTTTAAAAAATGCAAATGTATTGAGCAGTGCCGTTTTTAGGTAATTCTATAGCCCCTTGAAAATATTTCAATATTTTGTATACAGACAAAATGTAATAGCGTTTATTAGCTTCAGTGGCCTCGTTAAGTAGCGTTTTTCTTCCTGCCTTATTTTTGCTTAAGGCTTCTAACAATCTAGGTTGCTTGAAAGAGATTGCTACTTGACAATAATCTTGCCAGATAGTAATGTATACATAAAAAATGTACATATATAACACATCGATCAATAAGTCCCGGGAAAACAACATTTGTTTGCCAAAATTCTTCTTTATTCATCAACATATTCTCCTTCAAGAGCGATACATTCATTCCAACGCTTTCCTTACTTTTCTATGCCAGCCGTGTAGAACGATTTATCTTTGGTTTCAAAATAGGCGTTAGTTTCGGCAATCACTTCTTCATCGGAGCCAAATCTCTTTCCCTGGAGCATCTTTTTGAGGTCTGCGAATAGCCAATAGTCGCTGGGGGCCAAATCTGGAGAATAAGGTGGGTGCGGAAGCAATTCGAAGTTCAACTCATGCAATTTGGGCATCGTTACCATCGACCTGTGATACGGTGCATTGTCCTGATGAAAGAGAACTTTTTCTTCTTCATATGGGGCCGTTTTTTTTGCAATTTCTGCCTTCAAACGCTCCAATAACGCTATGTAATATTCGCTATTGATGGTTTTTCCCTTTTCAAGGTGATCAATGAATATTATACCATGCGCATCCCAAAATACGGATGGCATAACCTTCCCGGCTGACTGTTGAGTTTTTGGTCGCTTCTGACGACTTTCACAGGCTGCTCTCCACTCAACTGACTGCCGATTTGTTTCCGGAGTATAGTGGTGGATCCAAGTTTCATCCATTGTCACATACCGACGCAAAAACTCCCGTTTATTTCGCGTAAACAGTGCCAAACAGCGCTCTGAATCATCGATGTGTTGTTGTTTCTGTTCCATTGTGAGCAAACGCGGCACCCATTTCGATAAAAGCTTTTTCATGACCAAATGTTCATGCAAAATAGTGTAAACACTACCAAATGATATCTTTAGGATGTCAGCTATCTCACGCAACTTTACTTGGCGATTTTCCATCACGATTTTGAGGGTTTTTTAATGTTTTCTTGTGTAACAGCTTCATTTGGACGACCAGGGCGTTCAGCATCATTTGTGACACCGACAAATGGTTGTTTTCGACGGAGCAGAGCCCGGATAACACTTTTCAAGTCACAGCTGAGTTTGAAGGGTATTTTTTCCATTAAAAAGCAATGTTTATCAACATACGAAATTCGTTTTTTTTCCATTGTTTTGAAAATAGCAAAAGTAGCGTCACTAAAACCACTGTAACTCAATGACACAATGTCGAAATGTCATGAAAGTTTGACACGTAACTTCTAAAGTTTTGTACTAACTGAGAATGGTATGGATTTTTTATAAGAGGTGCCATATGTTGGTTAGTCCCGGGACTTATTGATCGATGTGTTAGACACATACCATCACGTTATTTCCCTGTTGGGATAGGCAAAGTGGACAGAGCGCTAAACTTTTCTATCTTCATGATTATCAATCGCATCTCCTACTCCCTACACCTTCTTATATAACTCCGTCGATTTCTTTGACTTTCTACGATTCCTTCTTTTAAAATATAATTAATTTGACCCAACCACATTTTCTTTGGTCTTCATCTTCCACGTTTCTCATCACATTTTACTATGTATTTTGTTTGTATTTATTCATTCATTCATTCTACATGCCAAAACCATCTCATACTGATCTTCTTCATCGTATTCAACACATCAGCCTTAAGTTGCATTCATTACTTTCCATATTCTGTCATACATTGTCACTACATGTATTCTTCTTACTGCACACATTATTACAGTATTAAGGATTTCTCCACATTCACGTTCACTCCAATAAAAGTGTAATAAAATATAATTCAAACACAAATCAATGTTTAAGAGTGACTAAGTTACTTCATTGTACAATATTTGTCTCGATTGATGAAGCCTTAGAGTTGAGAACCACTGAAGTGGGCTGGTAACACGTATTTCGTCATCATACTTGTTGAAAAAGCTACCGCACGTGAAAAGGCAACAATACACATATACGTCGAGTACGGGCTGCTAGAATACAGGCGTCCTACCATCCAGTCTATAAAAATAGTATATATAATACCTATCTCTCGGTTTACGCGGTAGATATGTTCCAACGAAATTCACGTAAATCGAAATTGCGCTAATTGTTGCAAGAAATTTATATAAAATTGGAAAACATATTCGATAATAACGTTATCCTTGTAAATTGAGATAATAACGTTATCCTTGTAAATTGAGATAATAACGATATCTTTGTAAATTGAGATAATAACGTTATCCTTGTAAATTGTAAACTCATATAAATGTTGAATAAAGGAATAAAACATGCGTAAAACGAATCCACCAACTTACAAAACATTTTTATTTGAAGATAAAATACTGTTTTTCAAAACACAGTAACTATTTAATGTGATAGTAGAATAAAGTCGAAAAAATACAGAAGTTATGTATTATGTCGCTAGTCTGCCTCTCACTGACCTTGACTTCAGTGCCGAGCTCGCTGGTTGAGGCGAGTCCACAGTCGTCTAGATGTACTACTTTACTAGATAAAATTTAAATAATGTATAAAAAAACTTTTCCTTTATCGCGTTAATCATAGTATCCTCACAAGCCGATGTATCGGCTTGTCTAATGTGTGCTAACATATAAGACTTATGGCGCCGAAATATTGGCGCAGAGTTTTATATAAAGTAATATTACTATTTCCTGGTGGAGGTCTATTTCATAGTAAAATCAACAGTTTTTGAAAATATTTATCTTATAACATTATACTTGAGAAAATATAGGGTGGTGCCTGTGACATTTGAAACGTCATGTCTCAAAGGGATGGGGTAAAATCGTTTTTTATAAATCGAAAAATAGTTTTTCTCTAAACTGACATTTTAATTCCTAATTTTAATTATACTGACTTCCTAATGCACTGTTTGATTTGTATCTATCTTTAAATAGGCCAAGATCCACTATGAATTAATACTAATTACGAACATTTAATTTTAGGTATAAAAAAATCGAAAATCCAATTATCGTATACCCCATCCCTAGCCAATGCAGACTAAAGTAGTGACTTTTGACAAACGTCACCAAATATTATTTGTTTTTAACAAACTGCCACATTTTAGCTAATTTGTAACAAGATGTATTAATTTGTCATTATTGTTAGTTTTATGTAATGTACTCGTATTTACCTAAATAACTTGCTATTTATTGAATCGAGGCTTATATTAAAGTTGATAGAATAATTCAAATTACTGAACGTCGTTACAAGGTTGTATTGGGGCAAATTTGTAAACTGTAACAGGGACCATGCTATATTTTCTCAAGTATAGTATTATTTTGACTGCCGGTAATAAAGTCGCATGTTGTGTAGTTTTCTCTTCTGATCTATTAAACATGCTTTTTTACGATTTTATTCGAGTATTTTCTCTCGAACTTAACTATTTTTATATTTTACGAGAACATTGTAGATTAAATATATATATTATAATTAGGATTCCAACTTGGGTGAGGGGGAGGTTGAGGTTACAGGAGGAATTTCAAAACATATTTTAATTTCTTGAATCTTCGAAAAGACTTTAGTTTCATTTTGTGGTGCCATGTTTTATGTAAAAAAATATAAAAAAATAAAACACTTATTTTATATGTTTGTGTTCACCACTTGTTTATTTTGAGTTTACTACCGGTTTCGAAGACCTCCATTGTCATCGTCTTCTTCTTTTTTTTTTATCTTCACCTGACGATGAAGACGGAGGTCTTCGAAACCGGTAGTAAACATAAAATAAACTAGTGGTGAACTCAAAAATATAAAATTTATTTATTTATTTATTATTACACATGACAAGAAATATACACAATTTGAGAAAAACAACAGATAATTTGATTTGGACATACAATTTTAATGGATCTGGGTTTGTTGCCTTTCATTTGTCGTACATAAATAAAAGAAGTGTTTTATTTATGTATCTTAAATGTATTATTTTTTATTATACGAATACAATTTTTCTTTTGTAATGTTTTTATTGTAAATTAAAATATATAAAGTGTATAACATTCTATCCTAGACATGATGGTTTTTAATTAAATCAAAATAAAAACTGTTTTAGTTTTTTTTAAATCCACATGATAAAATGGGTTGAGTTTGCATAAATCGAGGAAAATATGTTCGAGTATATTACTCCAATAAATCAGTCATCTCAGGCACGTCCTTTTTTTGTTCATCCAACAGAGACAGCCCTGGTGGAATACCCTGATCCTGGCCAGATTACCTCACGTATTGATGGACACTTAATGTACATTCTGAAAGGAATTTTATATAAATAAGAAATCATTTAATACTTAAAGGGGCTATCCTGAATGGCTGGGTTCAAATTGGCAAAATTAAATGGTTTAAAAACGGTTACCGAACATTTTTTTAGATTGCCGTCATTCACCTACACTGACATTAGAAAAACCAAATTTCACCATTCACCTACACTGACATTAAAAAAACAATTTCTGAGGGATTGCGATATATACTGCAATATTGTTTTTAGACACCTGTTTTGTAAAGAAAACTATTACGAGTAATAATCTTCTCCCTGGCTCCATCCCCAACTCACTGTCTGCGAAGACTGTTGGGGTCAGCTCTCTTCGTCCTCAGATTGTATGCTCTTCTGTCCCGGACTACGTCCCCCAGGCCGTGCCTCTGCATCAGGTTATCTTTTTGCACCACCCATGAATTCTTTGGTCTTCCTCTGGTTGTTATTCGAGGAAGATCCATGGAGATTGCCTGGTTCACAATGTGATCGGGTGCTCTGCGTCCAATGTGCCCATACCATCTCAATCGCCTCTCCTCCATCTTACTGTTGATGTCAGTAACACCTAGGCTTCCACGAATGCGTGAGCTTTTTATTTTGTCTCTTAGGGACACACCAGCTGACCATAATAATGAATAATTAATAATCATAATACTCGTAAAAAACTTAATAATAAAGAACTTAATTTAATAAATGTATTAATGTAAAAGAAAAATGTCATAAAAAAAGAATAATAATAAAACTAAGTTATTGAGAGGTGCATGGTCGTGCAGGTAACGCACAGGACTTTCGTGCGGAAGGACGTCGGATCGAACCCCACGCTGTGCTACTCTCCTCGATCGACACAGGCGCTTTTTCCGCCTAGTGTTCGATAGCATAAGAATATCTATGACTTCGGTCGTATCTATTCTTTAAAAAAAAATTTTTTTTTATTAAACCTAAAATTAATGAGAGAAAAATGTATAGTACAAAAAATAAATAGAAAATATGAAATAAAATATATCTCAAATCTAAAAATAAGATAAAAGGAATATAAATTATGTACATAAAATGGAGAAAATATAAAAATTAATTAAAAAACAGCAGAGTAAATTTATATGAAAACGTTGATATAATGAATACAAATTATTTATTTATTTGTTTCAAAGAAAAATTATTTGCAATAATTATTGAAGTAATTCTAACAATAATCAAAATAATTGTTAAAATTAAATTATATGGATAATGAAATATTCGAGTGTGTTGAAGAATTCTACTATTTAGGTAGTATTTTCTCTGATTCTGGAAAAGTTATTAAGGAAATTGAATGGCGTGTAGCGGTAGAATACAAATGGGACACTGAAACATATGTTCTCGAACCGGACAGTATCAAAATGTGTTAAGATGATAGTCCACAAGACCATTCTATTACCAACTTTGATGAATGGGGGTGATACGTAAACGTGGGAAAATATTGAAAAAAAGTAAAATAAAATCTGTAGAAATATGTACGTGCACTTTGAATAATATATAGGGAAATAATATTTGACAGAATAACATACCGAATGAAGGGATTAGGGATGAATGTGAACTTAAGGGTGATGTGTTGAGTAAGATAAAGGACTATCATATAGGGCATAGATTCCCAAATTTATTTGACTCGATGCCCATTTTTCAACGTCAATATTTTTCATCGCCCACCTTTGGCAAATTGTATATATTTAAAATAATAGTAAGCGTATCGATGCGCATTTTTTTATATTCACCAATATATTCATGTAACATGTGCATTTTTATAATTTCACATGGGAAATTTGGAAATAAAATAATTTTGAATTGAATTTATAAAGTTATTTAATAAAATAAAACAAAAAAAATATACACTTATAAACAAACTATTGTAATTTATTTTTATCAAACACTGTTTATTCCACTTTTTTGTGACGGTATAGCCCTACTGGTTTCAAGGCTTTCACCTCATCTTCAGGGGAGTGCAAACAAGACTCCCCTGAAGATGAGGTGTGCACCTTGAAACCGGTAGGGTTATGCCGTCACAAAAAAGTGGAATAAACAGTGTTTGATAAAAATAAATTACAATGTCTTTAAACCACCACAACGCCTTAACTATAAACAACAAACAAACTATTCTAACTAATTTGAAACAAAAAAGTAAAATGAATATTAACATTGAATGAGTGTTGGGCTGGTGTTGTGCTATGAATTTGTCAATATTAGGCTCTAGTTTTGTCAATAGCATCCTTAAATCACCCCGGACTTGTAGTCTAATTGTAGTCGATTCCTCTTTTTAGTTAAAACATTTATGACTATAGTACACTAAATCCACGTTCAACTAAATAGGATGACGCAAATGGAATAAAAAATCTTCGTGCTACAACCCATGCATCGTATCCTGGATAAAGTTTGGGTATTTGGTTTTGTAACCAAAACTCTTGATACCCGTTTTTTAATTTTAATTGTAATTCTTCGTTTGTCGCTATTTCAATCAATTCTTCTTCTAACCAAATTCTCCCGAAGTCAGTATTGCCCACCAAGATTCTTTCTGTGTTTAATGGATCATTGAAGTATAATGTATGTGTGTTTAATGGATCATTGAAGTATAATGTATGTGTGTTTAATGGATCATCGAAGTATACTTCGATGATCCATTAAATATATATATATATATATATATATATATATATATATATATATATATATATATATATATATATATATATATATATATATATATATATATATATATATATATATATATATATATATATATATATATATATATATATATATATATATATATATATATATATATATATATATATATATATATATATATATATATATATATATATATATATATCGCTGCTGGGTAAAGGCGCTTTTCAAAGATTTCCATATCTTGCGGTCTCTCGCCTCTCTTTGCCAGGCCACGCCTGCGAATTTTACGAAGGGTCTGTCCCATCTGTTTTGAGGTCTTCTCCTCGGTCTGATTGTTTCTCGTGGTATCCAATCTGTGCTCTTTTTAGTCCATCTATTGTCTTCCCTTCTCACCACGTGTCCTGCCCATTCCCATTGACTTTTGAGTATTCTTTCCATTATGTCTGTGACCTTCGTTTGGCTTCTTATCCACGTAATTGTCTTTCTATCTCTTTTTGTTATCCCCAGCATACTTCTTTCCATGCTTCTTTGTGTAGTGACGAGGCGCTGTATTATTTTTGAGTTAAGGGTCCACGTTTCACAGCCGTATGTGAGTACCGGGAGGATGCATTGATCGAAGACTTTGCTTTTTAGACATAACGGGAGATTTTCCCTGAAAACTCTACTGTTCCTTCCAAATGCGCTCCAGCCCATTTTTATTCTTCTGTTAATTTCATTGATCATATTCCCGTCTGCTGATATTTGTTGTCCTAAATATATATAGTGGGGGACTTCTTCTAAGGCTATGTCGCCAATCTTAATTTGTCTCGTTGATGCACGTGTATATTGGTTGAACATTACTTTGGTTTTAGCGAGGTTCATTTTTAAGCCCACTCGATTGCTGGCTAAGTTAAGCTCTTGAATCATTTTCTCCAGTTCTTCTCTTGTTTCGCTTAGTAGTGTGATATCATCTGCGAATCTCAGGTTAGAGAGATATTCGCCATCGATCTTTATGCCCATACCTTCCCAGTTTAAGGTTTTAAATATTTCTTCTAGTATAGCTGTAAAGAGTTTGGGTGACATCGCGTCTCCTTGTCTTACTCCCTTTGTAATTGTTATTTCCTCTGTTTTTTCTGGAAGATGCACCACTGCTTTTGCTTCTAGGTAGATATTTTGTATTATTCTTATATAAGCCGGTTGTATTCCTTGTTTCCTGAATGCTTCAAATATGTATTCGTGTTTTACAGAGTCGAATGCTTTTTCAAAGTCTATGAAGCACATGCTTAGGGGTCTTCGATATTCATTCGATGTTGCTATTACTTGCCTCATTGTGTGTATATGGTCCATTGTACTATATCCACTTCTAAATCCAGCTTGTTCTCTTGGTTGCATATCGTCTAGCTGTTTTTGTATTCTAGTTGTTATTATTTTTGTAAATACTTTGTAAATGATTGGCATGAGACTGATGGGTCTATAGTTCTTTAAGTCGCTTTTGTCCCCTTTCTTATGAAGAAGAATCACTTTTGCTGTATTCCATTTTGTGGGAATTTTCCCGTTGTTAATGCAATGTGTCATTATTTTTGCTAAGATGGGATATATTTCATCTCCTGCTGCCTTAAGAATTTCTATTGTTATGCCGTCATCTCCTGCCGATTTTCCGTTTTTCATACTATTTATGGTTTTTTCAACTTCTCTAATAAGAACTTCAGGAACCTGTTCATTTGTTTGGTTGTTCGGTCTATCTCTCGTGTTTCCAATGTCTTGAAATAGTTCTGAGTAGAATTCGTGGACTCGCCTTATGATTTCTTTCCGATTTTCGGTTTTGCTGTTATCCTTTTTGAGCAGGGCCGTTATTTGTTTGTTTCCGTCACTTAGCATTTGGGAGGTTCTTTTGTAGCTACGGTTCTGCTCTATTGTCTTTTGTATTAGGTTTAAGTTGTATTTCCTTATATCTTCTTTTACCTTTTTTCTTACGGTTTTGCATAGTTCGGTATATTCGATTGATTGTCGTATACTATCGTCTTTTTTGAAGTCCCTTCTTTTTGTCATGAGTTGTTTTGTGTCGTCTGAAATTTTTGAGTCTCTGGGTTTTTGGGGTTTCCCCCCCACATTTAATGCGATTTCTTTTATTTCATCCATTATAGTTTCACTCCATAATTCTATATTTTCTCGGTTTCCTTCTCTCGTATGAGCTTGGAGTTTGCATTTTGTTTGGTAACGGAACTCTTCTCTTTTATTTGAGAGCAGTGCTTCTATATTTATTCTTGTCTTTTGGCTCTTGATAAGTTTATATTTCTCCATTTTTGTGTTTATTTTGATGGTGGACTGTACAAGTCTGTGGTCACTTCCCGTGTTGAATCTGTTAATTACCCTACAGTCTTCAATCATTCTTTTATTATTAACCAGTATGTAGTCTATTTCGTTTAATGTGCCATTTGGCCCTCTCCACGTCCACCTTCTTTGTGATCTCTTTTTAAAGAGCGTATTTGATACGTACATTTTTTCCGCTTGCGAAAATTCTATCATTCGGTTTCCTCTTTCGTTTCTTTCCCCGTATCCAAAATTACCCGTGCACTCTTCATCTTCTCTGGTTTGTCCAATTTTTGCGTTAAAGTCTCCCATGATAATTTTAAAGTGGTTTTTCTTTTTTCCATTAAGATTCCTAAGGTCGTCGTAGAATTTTTCAATTTCTTCGTCATTGTGGCTTGTTGTGGGTGCGTAGACTTGAATAATTTGAAGGTTGTATCTTTTATTAATTTTAATTGTCAGCATTGCCATTCTGTCTGATGTTGCTGTAAACCCGACAATATTCGTTTTTAGTTTCTTACTTACCATAAACCCTACCCCACTAAGTTTACCAGATTTAGTTCCTGAGTAGTATAGGATATTTCCGTTTGGTCTCTCGATGAGTTCTTCTCCCGGATATATATATATATATAAATATATATATATATATATATATATATATATATATATATATATATATATATATATATATATATATATATAATATATATATATAATATATATATATATATATATATATATATATAATATATATATAATATATATATATATATATATATATATAATATATATATATAATA
>OX463859.1:29534258-29666022 GCA_949825065.1 Odontocerum albicorne | reverse complement strand
AAAAAGGGTCTCGTCTTATAAAGGGTTCATCTGGTAACAATTTTCGCCCACGCTAGACATGATCAAGTGTGTACGTGAACAGCCAAAAAAACCATGCGATTATGAACGGCGAGTTCCATGCCTATTCTAATGGTTCTAAACCGATTGATTAATGTGGTCAAATATATTGTTGTTTCTCAGCTACATTCTTCAATATATCCGAATTACTAGTTCGAACACATGAAGGGTACCATGCGAAAAAAAATACAGGCGTGATTTATTACTTGGGAAACTCTGGAATAGTTTTCAATTGCAAAACTTTACAATGTGAAGAACGGCGAGTAAACAATACATAAAAGTTTCACTTCAAAATAATGTAAAAATAAAACGAAATAATGTGTTTACTTGAAAGTGAAACCAGCCGTCCATTGATAATCTTGCGGTTTATTTATTTGCACTCCTGTATGCACTCGTTGGAGTCTATAAAAAGAGCCGCCACACGAGATTGATACACGTGTATTAATACGAACCTTCTTCATTCCATTGTAGGGCATATTCATGTCTCTTAAGTCTCCATTCAGTTCTATTCCGCACCAAACATCAGACCTGATATCTCCACAAAGGAATTTTATATCATCTCGAGTCCTCGCAAAATTTGTTCATCACCCTGCCGTATATCTCATGACTGAGAATTTTGACTCTTTTTTTTTATCCACTTTGCACGAATTTCTCCTGTTACACAAAGAGGGTCTGCTTCTAGCGTTAGCTTATTCGTTAGGAATAATATCAGCCAGGATTCTTCTCATACTACTAGACGGTACCGAGAATATATCAACAGTGTCATTCAGTTGGTTCAATATATCTATACCACGCGTGACTGAGTGTTTAGCCATGATATTTATCCTGTAAGTTGGTATGTACTATAGAACAGAGGGCGATTCCTTGCATGGCTATATTTATTAGGTACATATAAACTTAGTGCTTCTAGAATCGCGGGACAGTTAAAGCAACCTTGAAAAACTTTTATTAGGAATATCGCAATGGATTCTTGCCTTCTTGTTTCGAGGCTCCTATAGTTACACACGGTGAGAAGTTCGACATGGTGAGCATATTTTGGGTAATCGCCCTTTGTTCTGTACCATAGATATCTGAGGATTTTTTTTTTGTATTTGTTCTATATTGTTTTTTATATTTGAGCTGATGAGGAGCCCAAACTGTAGATGCATATTCTAATTTGGTTCCAGTTAGATAATTGTATAAGTTTCGGAGGATATCGGTGCTGTTACATTCTCTTGATATTCTCATTATAAAACCGAGTTGTTTGTAACAGTCCGATATCAAACGTGAGACATGACTAACGAACATGAGTCCGACATCAAAGGTTACGTCCAAATCTTTGAATTCAGAAACTCTGTTTAGTGCCACTCCCTGTATAGTATACTGATGGTGGATTGGTGAAAACGATCGACTATAAGATACACAGACACATATATTAATGTTGAACAGAAGATGATTTTGCTCACTCCAGGAGACTAGGGAGTCTAGGTCCTGTTGTAACTGTGCACAGTCGTGAGGTGAATTGGTCTTTTTTCCCATGATATCCTCCGATGCCTCTTTTCCATCTAACCCTGCACTCCGCGGATCGAAGGGCAATTGTTAAGGGTAGTCCAGTTACGTTTATCACTTGGTCAATGGGATTCTTCCTCTTGTGCGTCGTCCTTCCACGCCTCCAGTAACCACAAACCTCTCCAAACTGTCTCCTTGGTCACGAGCAATGTGCCAGAAGAATCGGAGGACTCGTCCAAGGCAAATTGTCAACAATCTGTCGGTGGTTCTCAGTTCTTCAAGAATATAGGTGTTAGTTCGTCTTGCTGTCCATGGAATTCGTAACATTTTTCTCCAGCATCATATTTCAAATGCATCTACGAGTACCGTATTCTACGTACGAGTATATCGCTTGCTTTCAAAATACAAGTTTCCACTGGAACATATATTAGGTATTTTTTAAATCATACGTAAGATGGTTTACGCATGTGAAAATAATAAATTAAGTAAAAAATACTAAACGAGTATCAAGCCATAAGTGCAAGTTGTGCGTAGAAGAGGTAGATCGAAATTAACGTGGCTGGATCAAGTGAACCATATATTGAAACAAGATAAATTGGAAATAATGAACAGTAAAAAAGGTGTACGACAAAATGCATAAATGTGGAGGAGAAAGTTGTGTGTTTGAATGTGTAGACATCTATTCTCTCTACTTAACAGTTTCCCCACAAGGGAAACGGCGTGATGAAATGTATATGTATGTGTGATGAAATTGTAGAGATCTGTTTTCTCTGTTATTTTACAGCCTTTTACGTGACATGTTTAATTTAATAAAGGCCATATCTTTGACACGACCAATGAATATTGCGTTTCTTCTTTCTTCGAATTTTTTTGTACTTTAAGATCGAATGTTTTTTTATATAAAATGTTATCAGTTAAACCTGACTATTATAAAATCATTTTTAACTTTATTAGTGATGACACAAATAATTCTAGAATGAATGACTTAAGGTACGTATGTATTTAAAAAATGAGTTTATCTTATTTTCTATTGTTATCTTTAAAATAAATACAAAATCTCCTTACAATTTGTTGTTATATTATTTTGTTATTTTCTCAAGTATAATCGGTTTAATATAACAATACAAAATCAAAACATCATGGGTGGTTGGTCGGGTGGATAAACTATATTATTCGCTTAGTTTAAAAGTTTTATCAATATCCAAGTATATGTTTTATTGTATCTACAAGGGCTATTATACTGGAGTGGTAACACACTCCTTGTACAGTGGATTTTGTGTATATTGTGTTTCGTATGTGGGGGATGAAGAAGGTTAAATAAATTTAAGGGTGGATTTAGGGTGACGTTGCTTTTAATCTGTTGCAAGACCATATTTCTAATAAAATAATAAAAGTATGCTTTGTATTATGATATGTTATATTGTATTGTATTACATATTACATTATATACAGTGCCAACTAAGGATTTTTTGCCTCCATATGACATTTTTTTGTACTCGACCAAAAATGTATTAAAGAAGTACAGCACCCGGTGGTAAGTATTGTAATATACATCGGACTTAAGAAAGAGACTGTCGGCCATGATCGGCTAACTTCGGCTTTGTAGAGCGTCGTATCTGTCATTCACACACGTGTTTCGTCGCGGTTTGTCAGTCAATCGTGCGACAGAGAAAACGCTCTACAAAGCCGAAGTTAGCCGATTATGACCGAGTCTCTTTCTTAAGCTCGACGTGTATTATTTACAGCCGAGTACTGCTGTATGTGTGTTGAAAATGTGTTGAAGGGAAAATCAGACTTGGGACCTTCAGTAAAATAAATATGTAATTGTCGGTTGAAATACAGGTTTTTTATCAACTAGACTACGGAGTTCGTCATGACTTATGGAATAGAGTTTAGAGCAAATGCAATAAAAGCAAAAGTAATTGTCAGAACCAATTAAATGGAAATCCTCACATTAATTGCAATTAAAACACTTAGAGAAAGAAAGACACTTTTACAAAAATTATAATGTCTCGTATAAGACAAAGAATATTAAGTAGAAGATATCGTGAGATGTGTTAGAAGGAAAGTGGAAGAGGAAGACCGAGGAAAATGTGACAGAACCTAATAAACCAGATTTTTAAAGAAGGTAAAGCGAGAAGTATAAATAATAGAAGATTGTTTATGTCGAGATTTATGAATGAGGAGTAAACGAAAATTGTGTGTTTGGATGGATAAGTTTAAAGATCTGTTATCTCTGTCTACCTCACAAGGAACACGGCGTGATAGTATTTATATTTGTATGGGTTCGATCCCCGCTGGAATCCAGATTTTTTTTAAATAGGATTCCAGTATGGTTAACACTTCTGGTCGGTTGGAAGAGATTGCCACATGGCAATGCCACATGGCAAAATATTGCTCATGGGTTTTGTAAAGGTAAATAAGTTTTTTAATATTTTTAATTTTGCCTGATTGGCTGGAAGAGATTCCTGTCAAGCAATTTACTAACCAGATAGTTTTACAGTGAAGTATCAAATTAAAAAAAAGGCAGTGCATGACATCGCGGAAACGCACTGACATTTCATGTGCAAGGCCGCTGGTTCGAACCCCGCGCTATGCTGCTCTCCTCGAATGTCACAGGCATTTTTTCAGCCTAGCATTCGGGGTTATAAGGATACCTATGACTTCGATCCTATCTATTATTTAAAACAAAGGGAACAAAAACATGCCGGTGTGCTCCACTTCAGGTGTGCCATCGGATGCAGTACACCGGTGTGGCCGGTGAGTTTGCTGATGTGCAGTAACTCACTCACTTATAGAAAGAAACAAGAACTCCACGGCACAGAATCGCTTTTCAAGTGAATTGACTTTGGAATGGCGATGGGTTCCTCGACTACGAGATCCAGCAACGACGACGTCGAAATAAATAAAATAAACAAAGTCCTCCAAGCAAGGTCACCCTACACTCTCCCTTTTTATGGAATTTATTCACTCATACATTAAACGAAAGTAAAAGCGTTGCTCGGACCCAGAAGCCACTAGCCCGGAAGGTAGCCGGTAGCAGCGGCACATCAGGCCCACAGGGGGGGGCCTAATCACCAATCACTAAGCACCGGCAAACCGAGACCAAACGGCGGCTCTGATTGTTATTGTGTTACCTCTAGTACTGTAATGAGGGGCACCCTAGTGCAGGGGGGCGCAACGTTAGAATTATAATCAATATCGAAAAAAATAATCAAATTTTATAAGAGTATTTGTTGAACCGCGGCGCAGGGTAACGTATATATATTTTTGTGTTATTTCATTTGTAGGAGCACGAAGAACTATTTATTTTCCTTATGTTATGAATGGTCAACAACTGTCTAGGACGGATAAAACAAAGGACTTAGGTGTTTTATTTTAAAGTGACCTTTCGTTTGATTTGCAAATCAAATCAGTATGCAATAAAGCAAATATAAGATCCTCGGATTTGTTATTCGTACTACCAAATCATTCAGATAGCTACGTACTCAGAATATTATATAATTCTTTGGTTAGAAGTCATTTGGAGTATTGTTCTATAATATAAGCGGCAGCATGGATTATGTATTCACTCATGCTAAAAAGAGTTCAGAAAATATTTCTCCGTGTTGTCTCTACATGAGAGAGTATGGATATTATCCCTAGCTTTATCCAACTGTCTTCTTACTGGGGATGCTTAGTTACAGAGCATTAGAGAGGGGAAGATCTCTTCGATTGGATGTCCATTTTTTTTGTTTTCTCAGGGGTAATTTAGTTAACCCATCCGTGCTGAAAAGTCTTGGTTTGTATGTTCTGGATAATTGTTTGAGACAACGCACCCACATTGTTCTGTCAACCTATAAGCCGACTAACCTGCCTTTGGAGATGCCGGTAGGTAGAGCAATCACACTGTTTAACCGTGTGTGTCCTCATATAGACATATTTCAAGTGTCGCTCAGCTTTTTCAGGAATAATCTCTTGAATTTAGTGTAGTACTTGAAATAATTTCATCTTTTTATATTATCTTATAGGTTCTTCATTTTGTCATAGTGTTTTAGTGGAACATATACATTTTTACTGTTGTTTTTGTCAATAATAAGTCTTAGAATTTCGAATTGATTTTTAATACATATTTTTTTAGACTTATTATGTTTGGCCCTTGTACGAATTAGGAAACCTGTAATAATATACAAAGGACCTGAAAATATAAATTAATAAATGGAGTTTAATAAATGGATAGATTATTATACTGATATTTTTATAACATTTCGACAGCTAGGTTTGATGTTATTATCCCCAGCTTTATGGTGTTTAAATAACATTGCTAATATCATTTTTTGCTAAAGGATATTGGCTGAGATATCAAATACAAGGTAGCTTGAACTTGTTGGATACGAGTATATGAATTTTGCAGGTTAAAATTAATAGTCTAGCGAGACGGTTGATTTGGACCGTCTATCTTGTATAGAGTTATATAAACATTTATACGGTTGATTTGGACCGTTTATCTTGCGTAAAGTTATAAATAATATATAAATATATTTGTTCCTAACAAAAAATACCCTTCATTCTATACCTTTTAATAGATATAAAGCGTACATATGCCTTTTAATGTAGATAGAAGAAGTACCTAATCTAATGGAGAAGTACCTAATAAAAAAACTTTATACGAAGTACCTTAATTTAATGTAACATATTAGTTCATAATCTAAAAATGATTAGTACCTAATCTAAAAAGAAGTAGTACCTAATCTAATGAAGAAGTACCTAATAAAAAAAACTTTATATGAAGTACCTTAATTTAATGTAACATAAGTAGTTCATAATCTAAAAAGGATTAGTACCTAATCTAAAAAGAAGTAGTACCTAATTTAATGAAGAAGTACCTAATTTAATGAAGAAGTACCTAATAAAAAAAAAATTATACGAAGTACCTTAATTTAATGTAACAAAGTAGTTCATAATCTAAAAAGGATTAGTACCTAATCTAAAAAGAAGTAGTACCTAATCTAGAAAAAAAATTTATGTTTATAAGAAGTACTTTATCTAACGAGTAGTGCCTAATCTAAAAAGGAGTAGTATCTAATAAATTTTTAAATATAATTTATTTGATCCAACCATACTTTTATTGGTCTTATTTTATTACGCCTTCCAATCACATTTGCACTGTATGTTGTCAATATTTCTTCATTCATTCGTTTCACATGCCCAAACCATCTCAGGGTGCTCTGATTAATTTAACTTAATACACCAGTCTTGATTTCCCATCATCCCTAACACTTCGTTCCGTATTCTGTCGTACAATATAATACCAGCCCATGTACTCTTCTCAGTGTACGCATTTTTATAGCGTTAATTCAGTATTTTTCAACGTCCACGTTTATCTTCCATATATATCAAGGTTATTACTATACTACGTATGGCTGCGAGACATGGAAACTCACAGTAAAGAACACACAAAAGCTCCAGACCGCACAAAGCGGCATGGAGATATGCATGTTGGGTTATACTAAAAGAGACCGTAAACGAAACACCTGGATTCGCAATATTACAAAAGTAGAAAACGTTATAAAGGTGTGCAAAATAATGAAGTGGCAATGGGCAGAACACGTAGCTAGAATGTCAGATTCCCGATGGACATCTGAAATAATAATCCAATGGTACCCAAGAGGCATAAAGAGGCCCAGAAGAAGACCTAAGATGCGCTGGATAGATGAAATCAGGACGTATGGCAGCATCACATGGCATCAACGAGCAAAAAACCGAACTATTTGGAGTCAACTTGGGGAGACTTTCATCCAGCAGTGGATCGACCCTGGTTGACAAAGGAGCATATAGAGATGCATGTTGGGAAATACTAAAAGAGACCGTAAACGAAACAGCTGGATTCGCAATATAACAAAGGTAGAAGACGTAATGAAAGTGTGCAAGAAAATGAAGTGGCAATGGGCAGGCAGCATAGCCAGAATGTCAGATTTCCGATGGACATCTGAAATAATAATCCAATGGTACCAAAGAGGGCCAGAAAAAAACCGAAGGTGCGCTGGATAGATGAAATCAGGAAGTATGGCAGCATCCATGGCATCAACGAGCAAAAAACCGAACTATTTGGAGTCAACTTGGGGAGACCTTCATCCAGCAGTGGATCGACCCTGGTTGACAATGATGAGGATGTGATGATGACTAGATTACTGTTGTGAACGATCATCTTCAAGTTTTCTATATTTACTAAACTGATTATATTTTAAATCAAATGTTCTATACCCCTGTGTCTGTCTCGTATAGAGTGCTACCATTAATGCGTTCGTTACAAAATGGCGCTGCCAACAGAATGGGGAGGAGAGGTATCGTCCTCTTCATCATCTGTTCTCTTCTCTTCTCTTTACTTTACTTTGCCAAATCTGAACGCATAGCGCTCCCGGCTTTCATGATCGCTGTCCAAGCACACCTATCTCTCGTTAACTAGTGTCCTAACTACAAGAGAAGATTTTTTTTGAATTTTTTTTTAATTATTTTTTTTACTATTTTTATTATTATACATGACAAGAAATATACATAATTTGCGAAAAAACAAAAGGTTATTTAATTTAGACATACGTTATTTTAATGGATCTGGGCTATTCACCTAAAGTGGGGAAGAACTTAGATTTGTTTTTAGTGGAACAACGCTTACATAGAACAAGAAGAATTGGATTTTTCGAGAATTTTATGGATAGATCTTGAGACATAGAAAACACATGGGCTCACTTGTAGAACGAGAGATGCAAGCTGCTTTGCAGAATCGAAACCTTCCACATGTTGATGCAGGGTTACTCAACTCCAGAGGCAAAGTATTGTCCCTTAATGTTTCGTTTATACTAGGTTATTTATATTGATAAAGGAAAGCACAAAGTTAGTAGCTATTTCTAAATATTGTTGTGATGTTGCACTTCTTTGGATGACATCTTCTTCTATTGCCAGGGACTTTCAATCCCAATATCTGGTTTACCATATATTAAACTGGGTTCTTTCATATAGTAAATGTCAACACCACCGAAACGTAGCCTTTCTCAATTTCTCCCAGATCGGACCAACTTTTAGAGTGCCTTTCAAATACTCATTCCTTGTGCTGTCTTACTTGCTCACTCCTGATGTCCATCGAAGATCCTACCAATTTCTTTACTATCACATCTCTGTTAATATAATAAGTCTTATGATGTATTCATATTTTTACCTTAAATTATAAACCAAGACATTAAACATTCTTGCGGAATTCTTGTATATAACATTACACCATTCCCTGTCAGGCTAATCAGAGAGGGCTGAACGTCAGTCTTTCCAATCTTAACACACATCCTTGTGAGACTGACTAACCTCTATAAGATCTCTTATGACCAAAAAAGATCTTACAGAAGTCAATGTACGAGTATGTTAGCTATAAAGATGATATTGAAAAAAATCGTATTTCGGCCCAGGTCAACATTTTTATTGTACTACTAATATTTATTTTTCTTAATTATCTAAAATTTACATAAAATAACTCATACATACTACCACGCCGTTTCCCTGTCGGGGTAGACAGAGAGAACAAATTGCCAATATTACCTATCTTAACACATATCCTTTGCTTCTTCTATATCCTTACACCTTTCTATGATTTTGTACGTTTCCTTCTTTCAAAAATATTATTTATTTGATCCAACCATACTTTTCTTGATCTTCCTCTACCACACCTTCCACTCACGTTTGCAATGTATAATTTTAGTTAGTCTTCATTAATTGATTCCACAAGGCGACAACATCTTAGGATGATCTTCTTGACCTTATTTAATACATCAGCTATAAGTTCACGTTCTTCTATCGTACATTGTCGCCGCATCTATTTTTCACAGTACACTTTAACTTTTTAATCTTTCTCTACGACACCTTCCACTCACATTTGCACAATGTAATATATTTATTTTGTTAGTAATCTCTAGTGTATTGATTCAATTATAAAACAGTTCATCCCTTTATTTATTTATTTAACACTTTTATTGCAAACACAATCTGACGTTCTTATTGCCAGATGGCCATCTCTTCCAACCAACCAGACAAAGAAAATGAAGTAAGTTACGTCGTCGCATAAATAATTCAAATGACTATCATCCATCCCCACGAAATCCATAAACACATACGTGAGCATATGCCCACGAACCCCACAAAGACGGACAATCACCCGAACATTATTTTTCTTATAAAGTGAGAAATCATCAATCAAAAGGAAAGGAAGGGTGGTGGAAAGGAAAGGAAAAGAAAAATCAGGAATGAAACACGTTATTTTACTGACTAGAAATTAAAAGTTTTTTCTGATTCCAGAGTTTGTAACTGATTCCAGAGTCTCACTGCACGGACAGTAAAGGACGACGTAAAGAAAGAGGAGCGGTGAACTGGAAAGGCCAATAAACAATCTCTGTTTGAGCGTAGTGCTAATCCATGATTGGAAAGAGACAAGAGGGGGTGGCGGGACAGTTAAGGATATTATACAATAGGGACAGTATGTGAATTTGGCGTCTATTTCTAACATTCAACCAGTTCAATTCCTTCTGGTATGAAGTTATATGATCGTACTTACGTAGGTTGAAAATGAATCTTATATTGGTTTGTAACTAATTCCAGAGTCTCACTGCATGGACAGTAAAAGTACGACGTAAAAAAAGAGGAGCGTTATATTGTAAAATAAAAATGTGAATTAGGACGCCCACAATTCGAGTCCACCATATGTGAACGTAGATATTGGAGTACACACAAAACTCACCGGTAACGGGTGTATCATTAAAATCTCGCACGTGTCCTTAATTACGCGCGATGCGTTACACGTGATTCTACCCCCCCCAGCGATGGTACTAATGGAGAGGCCAAGCCGCCTCCCCCGGCGAAAGATCAAAGAGGTACACTAAGTATTGTGTTTGGTATGGGTGGATTAAGTTAACGAATTCGTTTTCCGCCACACAACTTACGTACCTTTAGGGGGAGAAGGAAAATAATGGGAAAATTAACGAATTAATTAATGTAGGGATTAAAGTTTTAATGGTATGAGTATGATGGGATTTTCTATTAGTTTTCCATAGTTACTAATTAATTGAAAATTTTTGTTATTTTCGTTAAGCCCTTTATAGTCCCTTTATTTGATTTAATTAATAATTATCGTGGTAGAGGAATACCATTCAATTTATTTATTTATTTATTATTTATTTATTATTACACATGACAAGAAATATACATAATTTGAGAAAAACAACAGATAATTTGATTTGGACATACAATTTTAATGGATCTGGGTTTGTTGCCTTTCATTTGTCGTATCCCCAGTAAACTAGGCTTGTGCCTGTATCTCACTGAGGATATTTAGCATGAAAAAAATAAATCGATACTTCTTTCCGATTTTTTATTACACAAAAACAAAACCCCGCTGCACGCTCTCATCAACCTGACAAACGGTGACACTCAACTACAACTGGAAACATCTTGCGAAATTCAACTCCTCACACACATCATCACTTCAGAAAGACCAAAAATATTCATCCCACACTACACCGCACACAATCATAAATCTCACATAAATCCCTTCCACTCATCATTCATCCTGAAAGCCCAAGTACTCAAAATCCTGTCGCAATAACAACCACGCTCCGATCGACTGTCTAAATGGTTTTCCTACCTTTACCTTTATTGAAGTCGGCACGCCATTGTATGTAATGGGAGCCAAATAAGCATATTGCCTTTGGGCAAAAGAAGTTTTAACTCTAGGGATGGTGAACATTTCATTAGTTGCCATGCGTGTCATGTGTGTCTGCTGAGTTCAATGTATGGTTGAATCGAATGGATTGAGAAGAATACATGTAGTTTGTAATGTATTAAGTCCAAAACTGTTTAAGCCTTGTTTGTGCTCCTCTGATGATGTGATAATTTATAACACTTTCTCATGGCGAGATCAAATATAGTAAATGAGGTAAGCCGAAGAATCTTTTTCAGCCTTCATTCCCTTAAAGTGTTGCAAAGATTCCTACGAACTAAAACCAAAATTTTTACTCGTACAATCTCTGCTCTTTCCGATTCTGGACTATGCGAACGTATGTTATTTGGATGTTACAGAGGACCAGCTGGACAAATTACAGCGTTTTCAAAATGTGTGTCTAAGATTCATTTTCAACCTACGTAAGTACGATCATACAACTTCATACCAGAAGGCATTGAACTGGTTGAATGTTAGAAATAGACGCCAAATTCACATACTGTCTCTATTGTATAACATCTTTAACGGCCCCGCCGCTCCCTCTTATCTCGCCATCACACGTAACCATATTGCCCAGATAACAAAACTCATCAACCTGCTCCTTCCTCTCAATTCAAACTCCGTCAATAAATGGAGTTTGAATGGAGAGGAAAATCAAAAATATATAGTTGAATTAAAAAGGAATGATATTTTAAAAGAAGAAAACACATAACTCAGAGAAATATTACGACTTGTATGACAATATGTTTAGATATTGAAGAGGAGGCGAAGGATGTTTGTCGAGATAAGAAAATATGGTGTTCTGTCCTCTGCCTACTCCATCAGGGAGGTGGCGTGATGGTATATGAATGTAAATAAACATTATTCATCATACCTCTAACACGACCTCTGTGGCATAGTAAGAAGGCTGTCTTCTACCCCAGGGGTTGATTTACTTTCGTAATTTTTGCTGGGTTGTTTTTTTTACTAATAATGTACTCGTATAATATCTATAGCATTGTTTAGTAAGCAAATATAATCATAAACTAAGCATTATATATCATACAACAACAAAAAATATTAAAATGTTTTTTTTTAATTGTTGCCCCGTGTAATTTCTTCTATCCAACTACAATGATGTTAAAAATGACTTAACTGAAAACCAGACTGGTATCATTTTTAAAAAATCATACCCATAGCGCTGGGTTAGAAATAAATGGTTTTACTAAGGCCGAGGCCACATCAAAGTGCTTCGCTAGGTGCGATGTGACCAATAAACTAGGTGATTTAATGCATAACCACACCAAAGTGATTCGCACAAATTCATTTGACATTTGGGAGCGGTTGAGTCAACAAACGATGCCACTCTCAAAACTAACCAATTTCATTACAACTTACCTTATCTTTATTTACTTCCTGTGCAATTTCATTCCAAAGTGATTTTATTACAGGTAAATTTTTGTATAATTTGCTCGATGGGTTCCACAAAGGCTCCTTTTATGCACAGCTGTTAGTAAAACTTCCGCCATCTTGTAAAATCACTTGGTGACACAATACAATAAACCAACACGTCTGTTCGCTAGGAGACTCACTAGGTGACTAATCGTCACGTAGCGTGGCGCGATGCGTGCAGTGTGGCCATTGCGATAGTATGCGGTGCGTTGATTTGCTAGGATATGACGCCTAGCTCGCAGCGTAGCTCTAAGCACCAAGCGAGGCCCCTACCTGTGTGGCCGAGGCCTAAGTTGGTCAGGGAGGTATGTAAAGTATGTAAATTATAAAAACCCGTTGCGCTGAAGCAACGTTCATAAAGTGCTTTTCAAGATTTTTTTAAATTTTATGTTGATTTCCCTTTTTATATCAGTCAAGTTTTCTTTTAGACGTATTTCTTTTTTTAACTTTTCTCTTAGACATGTTGCTTTTTTTAACTTTTCTTTTTAGACGTATTTCTTATTTTAACATTTCTTTTAGACATATTTTTAAAAAAAAATTCCAGTTTAAGATTAGTGGAAATATTACAAAACAGGGATTTCAGTTTTAACGCAATGAATAGGATGGGATTAAAAAGTTTCAAATTAAGTCCTTAACACATTATAACCAACTTAGTCAACATTATAAGCAACGTAGTAACAGTCCTCTGCAAAAAACGTTCCCGTTGAAAATCCATCCTTTTGGCGCGTACCTATTGCGCTTTACTTATTAGCCACTATTCCCCTTCCCCTCTCCTGTACTCGTACAATTAGATTTTTTAAACATAATTTAGTTCAACTTCACCTGACGAGGAAGACGGTGATCTCGAAACCGGTAGTTAACTCAAATAAAACAGTGGTGGATATAAATTTTCAAAAAATGTGCTTAATTTATTTTATTAAAATTTATGAAATCACTCTGTGTTCTTCAGGAGTAACAAATGTTAATTTTTCTGACTTTTATATCGAGTGTTCAAATTCCCTCAATTTAAAAAAAATATTTGTATTGTAGCGGTCGCACACTCGGCGTTCATACATGCGGTCAATGACCGATGAAATGACCTTCGGATTCCTCGATAAATCTAAGTAAACAAGTCCGAAGGTCACCCGCCGGCCAGTCATCCCGTAGCCGAGCGGACCGCACTCCATACTAGAGAGAGAACGCACCACGCTGTCTCGCCGGTTCCGTAAATAGATTGTTACCTACATACTACAATTAATCGTTTTTGCATTTACAGAAACGAGACGCAGGCATATCGCGAGCGCATTCTCGCGCACATTCTAAAAAGATATAAATACCTACGTTACTAATAAAATTCCACTCTCTTTCCGCATTACGATCTAACGTGTTTTATTATTTATCAACAAACCATCATCATCTCTTCCCTCTAGGATACATATCCTAAAGTATCAATAAAATGTATAGCGTAAAGGTTTGTTTTCAGTATACAATTATTTTGTATTGTATCTTTTAATTGCTAAAATATTCTATGGTTTTAAACATTTATCATAAACTCCAAATCCCCAACAGTAATCCATTTAATATCCCCGAAACGACTCCAATTTTTCTATCACATCTTCCCCCCTTTTCATAGGGATGAAAGTGAGGAAAGAAGTAACCCCATTCCACAAATAAGATATGAAAGATGGAGAGGAGGGGGTGAAATATATATTCTGGGAATCATGACGTTTGTCATAAACAAAAAAAGGGAAAAAATAAAAGCAAATCTTGTAACATCCACGGCTTTGTCGGGAGGACACAAATCTCCATAAATGTACTGGGAAGACACGTAATCGGATGAGGGAATGCTTCTCAAATGTGGGAATAATTAGGGAAAAATTATTTCTCTTTTTTTTTTTTTAAACAAGTATATTAATTCGTCTTCCCTTGCTAAGTTTTTCTCGGTTTTCTTACCAAATATATCTTTCTGAACAAATGCAGGTGCGGGGAAGTACCTAATCTAATGACCTACCTTACACTCAACTTATATATGTATTTCTGTTAAATATTGGGTGTTAACATAAGTTGTGTCCGATTTTTTTCCAAATGAAGAGAACAAGAGGACACAACAAAAAAAATTACATCAAATTAGTCAATAATGTATTCTCCTTCATTATTTACAACTTCTTGCCAACGTTCTACAAGTTTTTCCAATGCCTGTGCGATAAAAACCCTCTGGAATTGACTCGAGGAATTCGTCCAACCATGTTTGCAATTCAACGTCATTATTAAAGGAAAAAGGTAAAAGAAATCCGACGGCGCGAGTTCTGGAGAATATGTGGGATGCGGCAGTACTTCCGAACCAAGCGTTTGAATGGCATTTTTCGAAATGTTGGCGATATGAGGGCGGGCGTTATCGTGTTGCAGAATAACGCCATATTGCCGATCTGGCTTTTTTTGTTGAATTACAGTGTTGAGCCGCTGCATTTACAGAATGTATAGCTCCACGTTGACTGATTGCGTTCAAGTATCTCGTAGTGGATGACGCCTTGCCAATCCCACCAGATGCAAATCATCGTCTTGCGCGGATGCAAACCTTGTTTCGCTCTGGGCGTTGCTGGTTGACCATAACTCACCCATTCTTTCTGTTTCTTCATATTTACATAAAGGCACCATTTTTCATCACCAGTAATGATGCGCTAAAGGAACCTTTGCTTGTGGCCATTCGTAGTTCGATAACGCGCAAGCAAATCAGCAGAAACTGTGGAACGTTGATTTTTGTTGTTTTCACTCAAAACATGTGGAACCCAAGCGCCGAACTTCTGCTCTTTTTCCATTGATTAAAGATGGCAGTATACAGTCATGTGACTACAATTCATCTGGTCAGCCAATTCTACGGGGGTTTGAAGGGGATGTTCGTGAATAATATGATTTAAGCGATCCTCATCGAAGTCCACTGGTCGTCCGGAACGCTCCATGTCTTTCAGGTAAAAATTACCGTCTTTGAAACGCAAAAACCATCGACGAGCTGTCCTTTCATTCATAGCATATTCACCGTACACTTCGTATATATCGCGAGCAGCTTTGGCAGCTTTATTCACTCGATTGAACGCTAACAGAAGGAGGTGTCGATAATGCTCACTTTTGTCAACTTATATTCCAATTTCAAGGCTTGTAATCAAATAAAATAATATATGTAACGTAAAAATTTCTTTCGAAAATCAATATAATTCGTTCAATATTGACGCAAAATATAGAAATTTCACAAAATTAGAGGTTTGGGACGACGAAAACATGTAGAACAAATAATATTTCTGTCGTGATTTTAGATACATACTCGTATATTCGTAAACTTGGTTGTCAATGGCAATTTTTCAGGTGAAAAGTATGAAGTTTGTGCCTATTACTTAGAAATGTTCTAACATATTTAGCAGGTTTTGAGGTTTTAAACCACAATAAACGTCAATGCGTTTCTGCTACACTTTTAATTTGAGTGATTATAATTCTAGCATATATTTATACGAAAAATTGGTTTTTTGTTGGTCAAAATTAAAATAATTCGTTCAATATTGACGCAAAATGTAGAAATTTTGCAAAATTAGAGATTAATGACGAAAAACACGAAAACATGTAGAACAAATAATAATTCTGTCGTGATTTTGTACATATATTCTTAAACTTGGTTGTCAATGTCAATATTTCGGGTGAAAAGTATGAAGTTTGCGCCTATATTACCAAGAAAATAACCTTACATATTTTGCAAATTTTGAGGTTTTAAATCACAATTAACGTCAATGCGTTTCTACTACACTTTTAACTTGATTTATTATAATTCTAGCATATTTGTACGAGAAATTGGTTTTTTGTTGGTCAAAATATAGATAATTCGTTCAATATTGACGCGAAATATAGAAATTTCGCAAAATTAGTGGTTTGGGACGAAAAACACGAAAATATGTAGAACAAATAATATTTCTGTCGTGATTTTGTACATATATTCCGTTAATTTGGTTGTCAATGGCATTTTTTCGGGTGAAAAGTATGAAGTTTGCGCCTATATTACTAAGAAAATAACCTAACATATTTTGCAGTTTTTGAGGTTTTAAATTACAATTAACGTCAATGTGTTTATACTACACGATTGTCTCGATTCATTATAATTCTAGCATATTTGTACGAAAAATTGGCTTTTTATAAGTCAAAATAACATAATTCGTTCAAAATTGATGCAAAATATAGAAATTTCGAAAAATTAGATGTTAAGGACGAAAAACACGAAAACATGTAGAACAAATAATATTTCTGTCTTGATTTGTTACATATATTCCGTAAACTTGGTTGTCAATGGCAATTTTTCGGGTGAAAAGTATGATGTTTGCGCCTATTACTTAGAAATGTCCTTAACATATTTAGCAGGTGTTGAGGTTTTAAATCACAATTAACGTCAATGCGTTTCTACTACACTTTTAACTTGATTTTGTATAATTCTAGCATATTTGTACGAGAAATTGGTTGTTTGTTGGTCAAAATATAGATAATTAGTTCAATATTGACGCGAAATATAGAAATTTCGCAAAATTAGAGGTTTAGGACGAAAAACACGAAAACATGTAGAACAAATAATAATTCTGTCGTGATTTTGTACATATATTCCTTAAACTTGATTGTCAATGTCAATTTTTCGGGTGAAAAGTATGAAATTTGCGCCTATTACTAAGAAAATAACCTAACATACGAGTATTTCGCAGATTTTGAGGTTTTAAATCACAATTAACGTCAATGCGTTTCAACTACTCTTTTGTCTTGATTCATTATAATTCTAGCATATTTGTACGAAAAATTGGTGTTTTGTTGGCCAAAATATAGATAATTCGTTCAATATTGACGCAAAATATAGAAATTTTACAAAATTAGTGGTTTGGGACGAAAAACACGAAAACATGTAGAACAAATAATAGTTCTATAGTGCTTTTGTACATATATTCTTAAACTTGGTTGTCAATGTCAATTTTTCGGGTGAAAAGTATGAAGTTTGCGCCTATATTACTAGGAAAATAACCTAACATATTTTGCAGATTTTGAGGGTTTAAATCACAATTAACGTCAAAGCGTTTCTACTACACGTTTGTCTTGATTCATTATAATTCTAGCATATTTGTACGAAAAATTGGTTTTTTGTAAGTCAAAATAATATAATTCGTTCAAAATTGATGCAAAATATAGAAATATCGCAAAATTAGAGGTTTGGGACAAAAAACACGAAAACATGTAGAACAAATAATATTTCTGTCGTGATTTTGTACATGTATTCTTAAACTTGGTTGTCAATGTCAATTTTTCGGGTGAAAAGTATGAAGTTTGCGCCTATTACTAAGAAATGTCCTAACATATTTTGCAGATTTTGTGGTTTTAAATCACAATTAACGTCAATGCGTTTCGACTACACTTTTGTCTTGATTCATAATAATTGTAGCATATTTGTACGAAAAATTGGTTTTTAGTAAGTCAAAATAATATAATACGTTCAAAATTGATGCAAAATATAGAAGTTTCGCAAAATTAGAGTTTAAGGACGAAAAACACGAAAACAGGCAGAACAAATAATATTTCTGTCGTGATTTTGTACATATGTTCCGTAAACTTGGTTGTCAATGGCATTTTTTTGGGTGAAAAGTATGAAGTTTGCGGCCTTTAACTTAGAAATGTCCTAACATATAAAGCAGGTTTTGAGGTTTTACATCACAATTAACGTCAATGCGTTTCTACTACACTTTTAACTTGAATTATTAAAATTCTAGTATATTTGTATGAAAAATTGGTTTTTTGTCAGTCAAAATAATATAATTCGTTCAATATTGACGCAAAATATAGAAATTTCGCAAAATTAGAGGTTTGGGACGAAAAACACGAAAACATGTAGAACAAATAATATTTCTGTCGTGATTTTGTACATATATACTCTTAAACTTGGTTGTCAATGTCAATTTTTCGGGTGAAAAGTATGAAGTTTGCGCCTATTACTAAAAAAATAACCTAACATATTTTGCAGATTTTGAGGTTTTAAATCACAATTAAAGTCAATGCGTTTCAAATACACTTTTGTCTTGATTTATAATAATTCTAGCATATTTGTACGAAAAATTGGTTTTTTGTAAGTCAAAAAAATATAATTCGTTCAAAATTGATGCAAAATATAGAAATTTCGCAAAATTAGAGTTTAAGGACGAAAAACACGAAAACATGTAGAACAAATAATATTTCTGTCGTGATTTTGTACATATATTCCGTAAATTTGGTTGTCCATGGCATTTTTTCGGGTGAAAAGTATGAAGTTTGCGCCTTTAACTTAGAAATGTCCTAACATATAAAGCAGGTTTTGAGGTTTTAAATCACAATTAACGTCAATGCGTTTCTACTACACTTTTAACTTGAATGATTATAATTCTAGTATATTTGTACGAAAAATTGGTTTTTTGTAAGTCAAAATAATATAATTCGTTCAATATTAACGAACAATATAGAAATTTTGCCAAATTAGAGGTTTGGGACGAAAAACACGAAAACATGTAGAACAAATAATAATTCTGTCGTGATTTTGTACATATATTCCGTTAACTTGGTTGTCAATGGCAGTTTTTCGGGTAAAAAGGATCAAGTTTGCGCCTATTACTAAGAAAATAACCTAACATACGAGTATTTCGCAGATTTTGAGGTTTAACATCACAATTAACGTCAATGCGTTTCTACTACACTTTTGTCTTGATTCATTATAATTCTAGTATATTTGTACGAAAAATTGGTTTTTTGTTGGTCAACATTAAGATAATTCGTTCAATATTGACGCAAAATATAGAAATTTCGCAAAATTAGAGGTTAAGGACAAAAAACACGAAAAAATGAAGAACAAATAATATATCTGTCATGATTTTGTACATATATTCCGTTAACTTGGTTGTCAATGTCAATTTTTCAGGTGAAAAGTATGAAGTTTGTGCCTATTACTAAGAAAATAACCTAACATACGAGTATTTTGAGGTTTTAAATCACAAATAACGACAATGCGTTTCTACTACAATTTTAACTTGAGTGATTATAATTCTAGCACACTCGTACGAAAAAATGGTTTTTTGTTGGTCAAAATTAAGATAATTCGTTCAATATTGACGCAAAATATAGAAATTTCGGAAATTTAGAGTTTAAGGACGTAAAACACGAAAACATATAGAACAAATTATAATTCTGCTGTGATTTTGTACATGCATTCGTAAACTTGGTTGTCTATGGCAATCATATATATAACCTTTCCCATTTTGTATTACTTTTGGTGCTCTTTTTTTAATTAAAAAAAAACGGACACAACTTATGTTAACACCTAATATGTGACTATGTTATTTTGTAGAACAATACACGGGGTGACAATGTATGACAGAATACGAAATGAAGTGATTAGGGATGAATGTGAGCTTAAGGCTGATGTGTTAAGAGAGATGAAGTAGAGCATTCTGAGATTGTTTAGGTATGTGAAACGAATGAATGAAGAAAGACTAACAAATGAGATTTATTCTGCAAATTACTAAGAATATATATGCAATTTATTCCGGACTACGGACTTGACCCTTCCTTCCCTGTGATGTGTAACTAGTATATATTGCTTCTAAAAACTTTAATATTATAAAGACTGGGTTAAGATTTAAGATGTTCCTCCGTAATACATTTACGCATTGAATGAAAAAATGATATTAAAAATAATTAGCACTTATCGGCCACATCAAAGATATTTTGTGAAAATCGGGAATAAATTCACCAATACAATCAAAAGTGTGTCAGTGTGTGACGTAGGTATATTCATTCTAAAAAAACCGCTATGGGTGAGGAAGCGACCATATACCAATGTTGAGTGAGACGCGAATAGCGCGTCTCACTCTACATTGGTATATGGGAATGCAAGAATAGAATCTCATTTCTCTCGCTTCTCTCGGTTCAGTAGCTTTCGGGCATCCATTTGAGGTGGTCACTTCGCCCGTTTTGTGAACGTTGGCTGATATTTTTCTCATGTTTTCAGCAATTAAATGTCAAATATTATCACTTTTGACTTCAAATTTAATTAATTTAAGCGATTAGCTATGAATAGTCTTATTTTAAATCGATCATTTTTACATGTGTATTGAATACACAGCACGGAAATTAGCGGATTTTTTAGCACAGGAAGAGAAAGATTAAGTGGCTAGCTGATGTGTTGAGTAAGACGAAGAAGATACGAATGATGATGTGTTGAGTTAGACGAAGAAGATACGAATGATGATGTGTTGAGTAAGAAGAAGAAGATACGAATGATGATGTGTTTAGTAAGACGGAGAAGATACGAATGATGATGTGTTGAATAAGACGAAAAATATACGAATGGTGATGTGTTTAGTAAGACGGAGAAGATACGAATGATGATGTGTTGAATAAGACGAAGAAGATACGAATGATGATGTGTTGAGTAAGATGAAGAAGATACGAATGATGATGTGTTGAGTTAGACGAAGAAGATACGAATGATGATGTGTTGAGTAAGAAGAAGAAGATACGAATTATGATGTGTTTAGTAAGACGGAGAAGATACGAATGATGATGTGTTGAATAAGACGAAGAAGATACGAATGATGATGTGTTGAGTAAGACGAAGAAGATACGAATGATGATGTGTTGAGTAAGACGAAGAACATACGAAGAAGTTACGCTGAGATAGTTTGGGCATGTGGAATGAATTAAAGGGGTATCAGAGGAAGACGAAGGAAATTATGATTGGTTCAAATGAATTACATTTTGAAAGAAGGAAACGTTCAAGTCAGAAAAATCGTAAAAGTTGTATAAGAAGATGTATGGATGTGGAGAAGGTTAAGGATGTATGTGTCGTATTAAGGAAGTCTGGCACTCTGTCCTCTCTGTCTAGCCTGACAGAGAAATGGCATGATGATTTGTGTTTATGAGTTTTGTAATGTTTTTGATCTGTCAAAGTTTGATTGTTCTCTTAACAGCGCTAAATAAATCGTCTTTTTATTATTATTATTTATTGTATAATATTGTATTCACATACTGCTGAATTTGTTTTATCAAACACTGTTTATTCCACTTTTTTGTAACGGTATAACCCTACCGGTTTCTAGGCCTCATCTTCAGGGGAGCACAATTCTTACATATCAGTAGTAACGGAAATACATTGGACAGATTGGAGGCCCTAGAAATTTCTAAGTCAGTGCACCAAGTGAAAATCTGGCAAACACATATATCCCAAAATCTCCCCGCTGCTGGTCGAGATCGTCTCATCCCTCCCTACCCCCCTCCCTCCCTCCCCCTATCTACCCCCTCCCTCCCTCCCCCTGTCTACCCCCTCCCTCCCCCCTCCCTTCACCCCTCCCTTCGCTCTTCCCTTCCCCCCTCCCTTCCCCCCTCCCGTCACCACCAGTTCTCAAATCGAACGTTAGTCGTTAGAAGCGTGTATCTCGGTACCAGTTCAAACATAATTCAGTCTTGTTTATGCTCCCCTGAAGATGAGGTGAAAGCCTTGAAACCGGTAGGGTTATACCGTTACAAAAAAATAAACAGTGTTTGATAAAACAAATTACAATGTCTTTAAACCTCCACCATGTTAATGTCTTAACTATAAATAATAAATAAAATATTATATATTATTCGATGCATAACAGTCATAAATATTATCAAATGAGTCCACTTCTAAAAAGTCTACAATGACTCAAGTGTCGCAAACGGGTTGTTTTCAACCTTTGTCTCTTTGTATTCAATTGCCTGAATGGAATGTCTCCATGTCTGACATATATTTCTTTGGAGTTGATTTAAAATCTGAGGTCAATTTAATTTTAATCTAACAAATTGGTTATTCTGAATCGATCCAATGGGGTGAAGTATTATAAAAGAGCTTTAACCATTGCTGGTCCTGTAATGTGGAATAGTCTGGCTCTTAGTGTTATACATAAATGGGTGGCGTATGCATTGCTTTTAGACAACCATTTTTGAGAGATTTTGTTATTATTTATGAATACCTCACTACACCTAAAGCCGAGTGTGTTACTACCACATATTGGAAGATCTACGAAGGTTCCTTTGTACTTTGTCTTTCTTTGGTGAGTTTTCTGCTTTTTAATTACCAAATATGTTTTCTAAGGATATGCAGATGCGAGAAAGTATTCCAAAGTATATCCACCACAATCTTTATATTGTTATGCTCAAAATGTTTTTATTGTAATATTATCTTTTTTTTTTTTAAACCTGGCGAGTTTATTGCCATGTGGCAATCTCTTCCAACCAACCAGAAAGCTGTTTTTATAGGCCCTTAGTGTTAACCAGACTGGAATCCTTTTTTAAAAAATCTGGGTTCCAGCGGGGATCGAACCCGCAACCTCTGGATCGGCAGACAAGTGTCTTACCACCAGGCCACGGAGGTCGTCAATAAATGAGGAGGTAATATTAAAAAAAGATCTGTCAATAAATGAGGAGTTAATATTAAAAAAAGATCTGTCAATAAATGAGGAGTTAATATTAAAAAAGATCTGTCAATAAATGAGGAGTTAATATTAAAAAAAGATCTGTCAATAAATGAGAAGTTATTATTAAAAAAAGATCTGTCAATAAATGAGTAGTTAATATTAAAAAAAGATCTGTCAATAAATGAGGAGTTAATATTAAAAAAAGATCTGTCAATAAATGAGGAGGTAATATTAAAAAAAGAACATGTCCACCAAATCAGAATGTTGGGAGATCGCAAAAAAACTGTTTGCATTAAAAATATATGACATAATAATTCATTGAAAAAATATCTGAAATTCTTAAAATCGCTTAAGGTGACTTGATTTGTTGTTTAAAATCCAATCATAATAATTAAAATAGTTATTCTAGTTTAAAATATGGACATTATCCTTTTTGTAAGAACAATTCTACTTTAATATTTTTCGATTGAACAGGTCTGGGACATGATGTTTTTTGTTCGATTTCAAAAAATATTATGCAGTTTTTGCAAAAAATAATTGGGTAGAGTAATTTATATTTATTTTAATCAAATAAAATAAGTCAAGTGTTACAAAATAAGAAGAAATATTACTATAAAACTATAAATATATGTAGCTAGATAAAGCTGTATAATGCTAGACATTACACTGCGCGTACGATTTCAAACTGACAGTTGCTGGTGTACTGGTATGAAGTTAGACACAATCGGAAAGCTATGATTGGTCAATTCGGACATGATCTTTTTTGATTGGTTTGAAGCCTGGACAAGATTATTTTTGAAAAAATATTGTTTTTTTTATTTTGATTTTACGTATAAAATGATTAATGTGCTTTTTTCATTGAAATGAAAATGTTAAACGGCTCTGTACCATCGATAAGAAGAAATCTGCTTTATCAATTCATTTTTTGTATTCGATGGACTTGATTTTTTTTTAATGTTACCTCCTCAAATGTCGCATCCCAAGATAGAGTACTCTTGAGAAGAGTCTGCTTTTTAATGTTACCTCCTCAAATGTCGCATCCCAAGATAGAGTACTCTTGAGAAGAGTCTGCTTTTTAATGTTACCTCCTCAAATGTCGCATCCCAAGATAGAGTACTCTTGAGAAGAGTCTGCTTTTTAATGTTACCTCCCCAAATGTCGCATCCCAAGATAGAGTACTCTTGAGAAGAGTCTGCTTTTTAGCTATAGAAATATCCTGGTCACGCTCTTCAGTATATTTACGATGTTAATTCTGCTATATTAAGGGTCACCATGTACAGGACGTTTACCATGAGACTTACAGCACTGAAAAATATTTCAAAACGTTTATCATACACACACAACAGGTTGAGAATCTTAAAAGTGATATGAAAGAAATTTGCCCGAATGAGGGTAAAGGGGATGAGATAAAGAAGAAGAAGAAAAAGACAAATGGCGGTTTCGTCTCCATCCCTCAGTCCGTGAAATTTCCCTTCCAAACCGAATTTATGGCGGGCCGCGCGCCTTTTTATATCAAAAGGTGATTTTTTTAAGAAATTCGTATGTTTTATCATTTCGCAAAAAAGGACAGAGTGTGTGAGGATGGAAGGAAAGTAATGGAACATTTTAATTTTAAAAGATTTTTTTATTAAATTAATATTTCTTTACATCTAGAAAGCCGTAGAAATATAGTAAAAATGATAACTGATTTTGAGAGACAGATGTTATAAGTAAAATAAGGTAAAAAGTTTTTGGTTGATAAGTCACATTAAGAGATAATTTACTTGAATGAAAAATTCGCTCATATGGTTAAGAAATTGTTAACCGGTTAGATGCCTTAAGCGAGTTTACTCGCTCTCTGTTGCCGTGCCCGTGGGACCGGCCATACAAAATTAGCGAGTTAAATCGTTCAACTTTATGTCTAGTACTAATTCGAATAATCTAAAATATGCGACATATAGAGACATCTATTGAGATGATAAATAAATACTATAATATTACAGTTTACAGATATTATCGAATTTACAGAGATTCACCTAAAAGCTTCGCAGTCGACATGTGTCTCTAACACAGGGTTGTCAGTTTTGCGTTTTATTTATTTAACCGTTGAAATTTGAAATGGTTTTTATAGTTACATTATTTATTTTCCGTGCGTTATTAAAATAATTAATATTGTCGTGTTACGTATCTGTGGCGTTATGGCAGAAGTTGATATGTCCGTTTTACCTTAGTTTACTTGAGAAGCAATATTAACTCTGATAAGCTGTTAAAATCAGTACAAATAAGAATTTTTTAAGTTTTTCCAAACAATATAAATTTTGTTTACATAATGACTGACACACCAAGTTTTGCCACAACATGCTGATAAATATTTTCTATAAATTGGGAGAATAAATACAAAATGATAAAAAAAAACGGACATATCAACTTCTGCCATTACGCCACAGATTATGCTTTTAATTCTATCAAATATTTTATTAACGTATGTTTCCGTATGTGGATGATATGTGATAAGCTGTGACAACCCTGATATTTTGGGTAAAGTTTTAGTTGTGTTTTTCTGAGTAAACGGCGGCACAAATGACACATATTGTACGTATTTGGTCTTACAAGTCTTCATAATATCCTTTGAATATATATATATCACATACAAAAAAGATAATTCTATTAAATTTTATTTTTGCTAAAAAAAATCACGGCCCTCGGGGATCAGCCATACTAATATCTTGCGGCACTTAAAGGGTTGAGAAACGCTGGACGGAAAGGAATTTGTAATGTGTTGGGATAGCTAATTGATGATTTTACAAAGTGCTAATCTCACCTATATATCTAGATCGTTGTTTTTTTTATATTCCTCTCAGTGATGAAAGCATTTAATTGACACATGTGATAAGCTGGTTGGCTTGAAAGAGGGATTCCTAGTGGTTGGCCAGCAGGTTTATGGTACTTGGGCGTAGTTATTTATTTTATTTATTTATTTTCTAAAGAACCCTATCTGGAACAACAAGCATATGCACATCTAAAGCAAGGTGAGGATATACAAGACCTGTGTCCGCCCCATAATGACATACAGCATAGACACCAGAGCCGACACTGTCAGAACCAAAAATCTCCTTCGAACCAGCGAAATGAAGGTACTCAAGAGTGTCGCTGGCAAAACCCTTCGTTATTACGAAGGGTTTTGCCAGCGAAAATTGGCCTGTTATGGTCCTGCATCATCGTTTCTCTCTTGTGACGTTGACTGCCAGCTGGTTTTCCATATTTTGCGAGGTCGTCCTGGAGGTCTGCTTGCTTGGGGGATACTGTTCCTGGCCATTCTCACGGCTTTTATTCCGCCATTCTGGATACATGTTTGTTCCAGAACTTTCTTCTCTGTCGTCCCCATCTGACAATATCTTCAACTTCGCACATCCTTATCTATCAAGAATCGTTTTGCTAGCGATACTCCTGAATACCTCCATTTCGCTGGTTCGAAGGAGATTTTTGGTTCAGACAGTTTCGGCTCTGGACTCTATGCTGTATGTCATTATGGGGCGGACACAGGTCTTGTATATCCTCACCTTGCTTTGGATGTTCATATACTTGTTTTCCAGATAGTGTTCTTTAAACATCCGGAAATAATTGCGGCCTTTTGTGATTGTTCATTTTGTGATTGTGTATTGATTTGTAATTGTTCAGATTGGTCTCTTAGTCATTATATCATAATTCTTTCTCTTCACGTGTTCAAACCATCTTAAAGCTCTATTCTTCATCTTACTTAAAACATCCATGTATCGGACGTGTGCCGTCACCCGTGTGTGTGTGTGTATGTGATATGAAAAGGACACTGTGTGTAGATCTGTATTATTAAACTTGTATGTTATGATATCTGTTATGTTCCTGTATTTGTATTTGAAATGTATATGATTTTATATGTAAATCTGCTATATAACTATGTAAATATAAATGTTTGTTTGAATCCGATTGCGCTCGCGACCGCACAGAGAAAATGTGCTGACGACCGAGCCATCGAGACTGGGGCCAAGGTCATCGGGCTAAGCGGCGCCCCGCGCCATGAAAATAGTTGTATTTTTCGGGTAACGGGCGCTTGCTATGACCGATTGACCATTAATATAGAGGGCCCCCAATTTGGAAATCACTTCTCACTAGTTCTTCATTGAAATACATTCTCAGTAATACCGATTTTACCGTGTTTTTACTTGAGATCCGCTACCCTACATCGACTGCCTGAGAGGAATCTCTCCCTGCTCTTCTTCTGCTGGATCTTCGCTACGGAATTCGCTAGCTCGATTCTCTGAGCGCTACGCGGTGACCAACCACCTATCTACAGTCTTTGTACCTGTCCGGTACAGTCCATTTTATCCATTGCGCATGATGAAATGGGAAAGTTTTGTGCTTAGATAGAAAAACTTAGAGATATGTTATCTCTGCCTACTCTGCAAAGAACATGGCAACATGATGTATGTATATACCTTTAAAAATTATATATATTTCCAAATAATTTTACAAATGAAGCAAAGCTGTACCTAGAAGTCATAACTCGTAGAAGATAATTTGATTAAATTTGATTCATTCTAAGTCACGAAATATGGCTAGCGAATTGATCTGGCTTGTCATAAAAACTGCACCAGCTGAATAATTAATTTGCTATCGAAGCTCCCGTGGCTTGTAAGAGATTCTGTATAAAATATATATTTTTTTAATAAAATGCTTTCTTGTATCGCTGTATATGAAGAGGAAAATTCAGTAAACTACTTCCTTTGCTTGGCGGTCTGTAAAGAGCTCAAAGACTTCTACCTTGAACACTCGCTCCTTGATCAACGGACGAACAATTTCATTTATTTTTTAATATATTTCATTATCTTTTTAATTTTGTTTGAGATTTACATTTACCTATGTTTATTTATTTTTTAAGTACCATTTAGCTGTGAAAGGCCACTCTTAGCCAGCCTCAGTCAACATATTAATGAAATTATCTTCAAACAATAATTGTCATTAAACAACCTAACAATTGAATTCAAATACACGGCTACTTAAATAATTTATATGTATTTTATTTCAAAAACAAATCCTATCGCATCCAAAAAATACCCTATGTATAAAATTATAAGGTGTTCACCTTGTTTCCTTGAAAGTTGAAATTAGAAATTGGTTATATAGGAAACAGAACAGCTTGAGTAAGAAATAACGCTAACATTAGATAAAAGCTCAAATTGGTACAAAATTGTGCTATGGAAAGTACTCTACGAGTATGTCCAGTTCCGTTTCCTTGATTTTTTTAACCTGGCGAGTTTCTTGTCATGTGGTAATCTCTTTCAACCAACCAGAAAGATATTTTTATAGGCCCTAAGTGTTAACCAGACTGGAATCCTATTTTAAAAAATCTGGGTTCAAGCGGGGATCGAACCCGCAACCTCCGGCTCGGCAGACAAGTGTCTTACCACCAGGCCACGGAAGTCATAGATTATGAGTCCTTTTTGTAGATTATAAGTCCTTTTTTCAGGTTGTAGATTATTGTTGTAGGTTGTTGTAGGTCAGGTTGTAGATTATTGTTGTTGGTTGTTGTAGGTCAGGCTGTAGATTATTGTTGTAGGTTGTTGTAGGTCAGGTTGTAGATTATTGTTGTAGGCTGTTGTAGGTCAGGTTGTAGATTATTTTGGTAGGTTGTTGTAGGTCAGGTTGTAGATTATTGTTGTAGGTCAGGTTGTAGATTATTGTTGTAGGTCAGGTTGTTTCCATTATAAACACAGGCTTTCGAAGAATCACATGTTGCCTGACTAGCCTATCTACAATATTAGCTGGGAAGACCAATGTCTGAGAGAATGTGATGGAATGCAATTGACATTAAAGAGTAGATATGTACGTTATAAATAATTAGTATTTAAACAATTAGTTGTAAGAATTGTTATCTAGTTAGAAGTAGTACATAGGTGTTCACTATTTCTAAGAAATTACATTTAAAGACTAACAAAACAAATATACAGTACAAATAATAGTAGAATATGTGGTACATAGATGAAGAACAAAAAAAGTATGGTTGGATTAAGTGTGTGAAATTTTGAAAGAAAGAAAGGGAAGAAAAAAGTGTATGGATGTAGAAAAGGTGAAATATATGTGTCGCAATAGGAAAGTCATTCAATAAAGGTTTCTCTTCTTTCTGCCTACCTCAACAAGGAAACGACGTGATGGAATATTTATGTATCACTGTTTTACATAGATTATTTTATATTTTACTTTGTGGAACCTATCTGCTTTAGGACGGGCTAACGCCTAGTTAGGCAGACGATTTATGTAGGAACATATCCTCACAACTATAAATATTTTCTCAAATAACCTCCATTTTGCAGATATAGAGAACTCGTCGTTATTGCTGGGTATTTTAATTGAGGATACCTCAGCTATTTCATTGTCAATTCAGTTGGAAAGCGAAGTTGTACCATGGAGTTTTTATATATAATACAATAAAATTGTAATACAATAAAAATGTAATACAATAAAAATGTAATACAATAAAAGTGTTACCCAATAAAAGTGTCTCGTATTTAACTGAAGAATCCATTTCATACCAGCAAACTCACCGGCCACACTGTATTGGATCCAACGATACACCGAAGTGAAATGATCGGAGTATATCGGCATTTTTTCTCCGTTTTGAAATAATAGATATGACTGAAGTCATGGGAATCCTTATACCCCCTAATACAATGTCTTTGTCATTCGAGGGTAGTAGCACACCGCGGGGTTCGAACTAACGATCTTTCGCACGGAATTCCAGGGCGTTACCATGCGACTATGTATCTCTCACAGAGAACAATTTCACTAGACAGGGTCAAGATAAAGCCGTCTTATATCTTTATATATTTGCCTAAATACTAAAACACTCAGCTGAAATATTTATACTCAGTATTCACATAATCCAAACTGCATTATAATCTCATCAACCATATGTAAATCATGTCTATCAACTGATAATCATACGCTCTACATTTGAATCAGTCATACGCTTATATGGAGAGAGAAAAAAACTTCTCACACCTCGCTCATATGCTTATATGGAGAGAATTAAAAGCTTCTTACATCTCGCTCATATGCTTATATGGAGAGAGACAAAACTTCTCATACCTCGCTTATATGCTTATATGGAGAGAGACAAAACTTCTCATACCACGCTTATATGCTTATATGAGAAAAAAGCTTCTCACACCTCGCTCATATGCTTATATGGAGAGAGACAAAAGCTTCTCATACCTCACTCATATGCTTATATAGAGAGAGACAAAAGCTTCTCGTACCTCACTCATGCGCTTATATGGAGAGAGACAAAAGCTTCTCACACCTCGCTTATATGTTTATATGAAGAGAGAAAAAAGCTTTTCACACCTCGCTTATATGCTTATATGGAGAGAGACAAAAGCTTCTCACACGTCGCTCATATGCTTATATGGAGAGAGACAAAAGCTTCTCATGCGCTTATATGGAGAAAGACAAAAGCTTCTCATGTCTCGCTTAAATGCTTATATGAAGAGAGACAAAAGCTTTTCTCGCATATGCTTATATGGATAGATAAAAAAGCTTTTCACACCTCGCTCGTATGCTTATATGGAGAGAGACTAAAGCTTCTCACACCTCGCTCATATGCTTATATGAAGAGAGAAAAAAGCTTCTCACACCTCGCTCATATGCTTATATGGAGATAATTAAAAGCTTCTCACACCTAGCTCACATGCTTATATATATATAGAGACAAAAGTTTCTCAGACCTAGCTCTTCAATTTTGGAGTCCGTCAAAGTGTCAACTTATATATTTGAATCAAACTTTTTATCTGAAATATATGAAAGTAAATATGTAAAAAGGATTCAACCTACATTTTAAAAGTTATTTTTCTAAAATATAGCATGACAGTTACGGGACTTGCGGAGATAATAAATGACTAAGCGAGTATGCAAGTCAGAAGTGTAAGGTGTGTTTGTAAGCGGTACACCGAGGAATACATAGCTGTATCAAATTAAATACATTTTAAAAGCATGCAAAGTGAAGTTTGAAAAATATATCTTCAGTGAGATACAGGCAAAAGCCTAGTTTACTGGAGACACGACAAATGAAAGGCAACAAACCCAGATCTATTAAAATTGTATGTCCAAATAAAATTGTGGTTTTTTCGCAAATTATATATATTTTTAGCGGAATGCTTTACTGGTACGTCGTGATGATTATGATTATTTGGTATTTAAAATAAAATACGTCGATTCAGGAATGCGGAAAGTGAGAGTGAACAATCAATGAATAGTAAACAGCAATGAATGGTCAAGTGAATAATAATCTTTATTTATCGATAAGTAGGTATTTATTGATGTGCGTGAATGCGCCCGCAATATATACTTTATCTCACTCTTGCGCGTGCAGAGGTGTTTGCGGACGTTGCGAATAATATAGTGGGTAGGTAATTTGTTGACGAAAACGGTGAGACAACGCGATGCGTTCTCTTTCTACTGTGGAATGTAACGTAAATAGTATTTGCGAGTAAACAATATTAATGTTCTGGTATGCGACCTTTGGACATGTGCGAAGGTTGGTTCGTCGGTCGTTGACCGTGCGTGTTGACAATATTCAGGGACGACCGTATTCCCTACATATTGCTTGTCATGTGTAAATAAAATAAAAATAAAATTGCGAATGAAAGATTGCGAATGACAATGTGTATGGGTATAAAAGAGGCGTTAATTATATGCTTGGATAGAAAAGTTTGGAGATCTTTTCTCTGTGTCTACCCCGCTAGGGACATGGCGTGATGATAAATATGTTTGGACTAATTTATCTTGGTATTTTTTAAACGGAATTGAACCATGATACTTTTTAAGATATATTTTTTGCAAAACCATATTTTTGCACAAACTTATTGAGATGTTTTATGGGATGGATTCTTCTTACGTCAATATGGACCAAATAATAAAAAAGCATAATCTTGAAAAAAAAAACGTTGATATATGTTTGTTTGGATTTGCCTGTGTCCTGAATTATTTATAACCGTGTAATATGAGTTTTGTGCCATATTTTCCCAGATTTTCTCCCCCTAATAGACTTACCATTGATACATCGCATAATATACTGGTACCTACGTATAAACCCCTACCTGTAGGGGTCTGTCCTCCCCCGCCCTCCCATTTGCTTGTATGTCTCCCTAAATTAAATATGAAAAGAAAGTATCTTATACCGGGATAAAGACCACACAAATAAGATTGTCTGCGAATATATTTTATTTCTTTACAAAAAAAATATATTTTGGAAATAAAATATCTTTTCATTTTGTTATTTTTAATATTGAAATTAATAAATAACTGGTCTCGCCGAAAATTTTCAGCGTCTTTCCAATCATGCATTAGCGCTACGTTCAAACAGAAATTGTCTATTGGCCTTTCCAGTTCACCGCTCCGCTTTTTTTACGTCATCCTTTTTTACTGTCCATGCGGTGAGACTCTGGAATCAGTTACAAATCAATATGAGACTCGCTCCGTCCTTGGCATGCTTTAAGAAGCGAGTGAAAAAACTCTTAATTTCTAGTCAGTAAAATAACGTGTTTTTCATTCCTGATTTTTATTTTCCTTTCCTCTCCACCATCCCTTCCTTTCCTTTTGATTGATGATATCTCACTTTATATGAAAAATAATGTTCGGGTGATTGCCCGTCTTTGTGAGGTTCGTGGGTATATGCTCACATATATGTTTATGGATAGTCATTTGAATGATTTATGCGACCACGTAACTTGCTTCATTTACTTTTGTCCGGTTGGTTGGAAGAGATTGCCGCCTGGTAATAATCCCGCCAGATTGTATTTGCAATAAAAGTGTTCAATAAATAAAAGGATGCCCTTAACCGAATTCATAGTCAGACCTTAACTCTATAACCTAAATTTCAACTAGTTGGTTTAATGAGGAAATTAGTATTAAAAATTAAAGTTCGGACCAATTTTTCGTAGAAAGTTAGTAAATAAAGGAGTCACAACATTCCGATATCTCATTTGGATTATAAGGTTAGTGCCCTGATTTTTTAAAACAGGATTCCAACCTGGTTTCATTAAAGATTCGTTTATTTTATTTTTTATTTTATTACAATGTACGTTATTTTACCAACCATTAAAAAAGGTTACAACAGTAATACTCAAATAAGAATTTTAAGTTAAAATGAATTTGCCACAAATATTATAAACATTTACATGAAGCGTATACAATCAAATACATATATAAGGAGTACACACATGTATACCATATACCACACATAAAATTCTAATTTGAGACGGGTCAAGGCTCAGGTAATCAAAGGCATAACATACAAATACATACAAAAAAAAATCAAAGAAAATTATAACAAAAATATGCGTATGCATACTTAATCCACTCAAATACAAAAAAAAGAAACAAACACTCATCGAAATTTCAACATAAAGGGTTTTTCATATTGAGTGTTTTTTTTAAATCTATCTTTTAATTATTGAATAAAACACACAATTTGCTTTGATTTCAAAAACTTTTTATTAGTCATTGAAGTATAATGTATGACATTTAAATACAAAAAACAATATCCGCCAAATATCCACCTCTTGCAGCTCTCCCTAGATGTCCACTCTTTTGTCAAAAAAAATTCGATGACATTTTGGCATAATTGCGGTTCTAACTCACCAATAACGCGAATAATTTCGTCTTTCAGCTCTGGAATTGATCGGGGGTCATTCTTAAAGACCTGGTCTTTCACGTAACTCCAGATAAAATAGTCCAACGGTCCTTAGATCACATGATCTTGGTGGCCAATTAACATCACCGTTTCCGGAGATTACAATACAAAAAATAATTCAACAATTTGAACGCGTTGTTGTATTGTATACGACTCCATTTTTATAAATTTCATACATCACACTTCTCAAATGTCACAAGACCCAGGCAAGTTCGCGACTCCATCTGTGTTTTATTCAAAAATTTAAAAAAAACCGCTCAATTTGAAAGATCCTATAATTTTAGATATCATTTATTGAACAAAATATAAAATAGCAACAATTTAAAACTATCAAAGGGTCAATAACTTAAAATTAATCAAAAAGTTATAATAAATATCTACGACTTAAAACTATATTTTTCGGTTATCTTTGACGGGAGAGATTTTATTTAAATAAATGTTGCGTTTCTTCTTTCTTTGATGAACTTTTGCACTTATACACAGGTCTGTAAATATGAAACCAGATATTTTTTATAAAAATTTTATTGTATGAAAATGATAAAAAATATTTTATTCAAAGTATTCCCCATCGCTAGCTACACATTTTCCCCATCTCTCTGGCAATTTGTGGATGCCACGCCAAAAAAACTGTTGCTTTTTTGAGGCAAACCAATCATCGAGTCATTTTCGTAAGAAGTGAAGCGCTGCTCAGCAAGTTCGTGTCCCATCGATGCAAATAAGTAGTAATCAGATGGAGCCAAGTCTGGTGAGTAAGCCGCATGCGAAAGTATTTGCCAACTAAACGCCTCAATCGTTTCCTTGACCGGTTTTGCTGTGTGCGATGGTGCATTATAATGAAGCAAAATCACTTTGTGTTACCTCTTTTGATATTCTGGTCGTTTTTCACGCAATGTTTGGTTCAAATCCATCATTTGTTGTCAGTAGCGTTCAGTATTAACGGTTTAGCCAGGTTTTAGCAGCTCATAATACATAACACTCTTCTGATCTCACCAAACACAGAGAATTGTCTTCCGTCCATAGCGATTTGGCCTTGCAGTCGTTGTCGCTAGTTTGCTTGGAGTTATCCATGATCTTTTACGCTAAGGATTCTCGAAATATATCAATTTTTCATCGCCAGTCACAATTCGACGGAGAAATTACTTTCTTTTGTACCTGGCGAGCAGCATTTCGCAAGTGGTTTTTCGGTTTTCCTGCTGTCTTTCATTCAGTTCATGTGGAACCCATTTTCCCACCTTCTGGATTTTTCCCATGGCTTTCAAACGTATGAAGACAGCTTCTCGTGTCACATTTAATTGATCCGCGAGTTGTTGCGTTTGAGCGTCATCCTCATCCAACAATGTTTGCAATTCGGCGTCTTCAAAATTTATCTGTGGTCTTCCACGTTCTTCGTTTCTCACGTCAAAATCGTCACTTTTGAATTTTTTAAACCACTCAAAGCACTGTGATTTACCAAGAACATGCTCACAGTAAGCTTCGACAAGCATTTGAAGCGATTCTGCAGCAGTTTTGTTCAAATGGTAACAGAAAATCAAAGCTGTCCGCAAATCGTAGTTTTCAGGCACAAAAACAGACTTGTTCAACGCTATTAAAACATATGTAGTTGTATTAAACTTGTATTGTTGTGAGTTAAAAGTCTTTGACAAGTGTAAACTCAAGAAAAAGGCGCCAATGACGCGGTTTGACAGTCACTACACTGACAACTAGAGCCATCTATGAGCAAATTCCTGTTTTATATTTAGACGTGGTAGATCAATTGTAATTTTTTTTTACATTTAATCAGTTGACACTTTAATTGACTCGTATTACTGTCATAATATGACTTAATTAATTTATTACAATACATTGACTCATATGACTTAATTCATTTATTACAATACATTGACTCATATGACTTAATTTATTTATAACAATACATTGACTCATATGACTTAATTCATTTATTACAATACATTGACTCATATGAATTAATTCATTTATTACAATACATTGACTCATACAACTTAATTCATTTATTACAATACATTGACTCATATGACTTAATTCATTTATTACAATACATTGACTCATATTATAGTCACAGTGATTTTGCACAAATCATACTAGTGTTGGTGGATTGCCTATTTAAAAAAACTAATGAAAATATAAATTGTCAACAACTTCAACAAAGTTCAGAACACATGCGGCGTTTGAAATCACCAATATGTGAAACAACATTGAAATATTAAATCAAAACAGAACAAATGAAAAGATGAAAAAATATTTAATTTAAAAAAAATCGTACAACATGAAAATGGAATAACCCAAGATTTTACCAAGACTTTACCCAAGACTTGACCAAGAACCCAAGACTTTACATTAAGGAAATGCCGGAGAAGGGCCCTCCCGAACTCATAACATCCACATTAAAAATATCCACCAAACACGAGATTGAGTTACCCAATAATTCCTCAGTGAGATACAGGCAAAAGCCTCAGTGAGATACAGGCAGTTTACTGGGGACACGACAAATGAAAGGCAACAAACCCAGATCCATTAAAATTGTGTGTTCAAATTAAATTACTTGTTGTTTTTTCGCAAATTATGTATATTTCTTGTCATGTTTAAAATAAATAAATAGATAAAATAAATTATTGCATTCTCACAATTGGTGAATGATAATGTGCGACTGTCGTTAGCAAATTGTTGAGTGTATTAAAACAGCAACAAATATTAAAATGCATGGCCACAAGGTAGCAAGTTTCGTGGGGAAGGTCGCCGCCCGGTTCGAACCTCACGCTGTGCTCTTCCCCTCAAATGACACTTTTCGCTTAATATTCGGGAATATAAGGATGCGACCATCGACTTAGTTGATAAGATGCCTGTATTTCAATCCGGGAGTTGCGGGATTGATTCGGATTCTGTTTTGTAAAAAGGGTTCCAATATACGGGTGTCATCCAGAAACTAAGGTTACAAGGGCTCCTGAGGCCGGGGAAATTTTCTGTTTCAAAGTTGGTGCAAGTGGCGTGTAGGGGGAATCCTAACGGCCAGTTTGTTTGGTCCCGCTTGTTTGTTGGCCATTTTGTTCAGTCACCGTAAATTCTTCCGATGGAGAGGTCGTCGTGCGCTCCCACCAACTCTCGTCCGTGCGAGACCCGCGTGGTCATCAGTTTTTTGACTTTGTAGAACAATACTGACGCGAATATCCATCGGAAGCTTGTGGAAGTTTATGGTAGTGATGTGATGAGTCGACAACATGTCACGAAGTGGGTTAGGTTGTTCAGAGAAGGCCATACTTATACTCACGATGAGGCAAGGCAGTGATTTCAGACGAAGAACAAGTGTGAAATGACCGCCGTGCGACCTTCACGAAGAATTTCCTGACATTTTTCGAAGTCTTCTTGGTAATATTGGGTTGAAAAAACTTGGTTACAAAAAGTTGTGTGCGAGATGGGTGCCCAGAACGCTCACACCGGAGCACCGTCAAAATCGCGTGACTGCCACGCGTGAATTTTTGGATCGTTTTGCACAGGAGGGAAAAGCTTTTCTGGACTCTATCGTGACAGGGGATGAGACGTAGGTGTGTCACTATACCTCGACAATTTTTCAACGATCAGGAGGTCGAGGAAGCTGTGAAGAAGTCGCTGAAAGAGCTGGCGGTGGAGGTCTATGACACTGGTATACAAAAGCTGGTGCCCCGACTACAGAAATGTCTCGATCTCGACGGCAATTACGTTGAAAAATAGTTTAATATATTTGTAAAGTATCCTGTGAATTTCAATTAAATGCAAGCATTTTTCGATCCTACATAAATGTTGTAACTTTACTTTCTGGATGACCCTCGTAGTTTTCAATCAACGCCTCTTGAAAAATCTTGCTGTTGATTGGAACAGATTGCCACTTTGTAATACAATCGCAAGGTATGTACAGTATACAACTTTAATTACGTTGTTTTTTTGTTGTAAACAACAAAAATGTGATGCATTATCCATAATTTCGGACATATCTATTATTTAAAAAAATATATATCTGTCTGCCCAACGTCTACGTCAGGTTTCGGTGAGCCGCACGCTCCATACATATTTCAGACGGAACCCTCAGCGTTACACCTCTGTCCTCTATAGCTACCCTTTATCCCTACTGCGAGCCAACCCTGGCTCCACCCTTCCATTAAACAAGCTACCCCTACCTTTGCTACCATTGTTTATGTTTCTCAATATTTGGTGCGAGATGTTCTTAATTTTTTCGAACATTATCATCACCAAATATTTTTTAATTTAATTTTATTTATTTTCTCAATACAGGTTTAGTCCGATTAGATTGAAAAACACAAAAATTGTTAAAATTAAAAAAAAATTATATACATGCATACATATATTATATACATACTCGTTCACAACATACATATACATAATGATTTCTAACGCACCCAATCTTAGAACATTTTTTTTTTGGAAATGTGGTATGAAATATGTCAATACTCGAAGCAGTCCCATTCAAAAGAGTTAAGGCCCTTCCAACAGGCATAGCGGCTGGAAGACCCGTTCTTGCGTATGTTATTGAGAACAGTTCTTGCCGGCGCAGTCTAGTATAATTGTTACGAACATTTAACGCTAATCTTTGTAGTAATGTTGAACAGCTCACAACTCCTCGAACAAGTCTGACAACGTATACCAAGAGACGCAGATCTCTTCTTACGCTCAAGGAGTTATACCCATGTATGCCCAGCAGAAACTGAGTAGGATAAAGCCACGGATAGACACCTAACTCACAATGTCAGTATATCGGGATGACCACAAGGTAAACACACACGTTCGCAAGGTCTCAGTGCTGCTTGCTGAAGTAATCTGCTGCTCTCCCCAACTCCGATTTTTACCGTTAAATGTGTCTAGTCTATCGGTGGAAGCCCGAGCATAATTTAGTATTGTTTGTGTTCTCCTGATTATGAGGGGAAGATCTTGACACCGGTAGGGTCATACCATTATCTTAAGTAGAAAAAACGGCATTTAAAGTAAATCAGTTAATATATGTGTGCATAATAAAGATATGTGTACATAATAGCTCATTTAAAAAAAAACTCCGAATGAAACTTTTAGAATTACAGAGTTACCCCTATTTAAGCAACAAAGTACGCCACTGGATTTCTGTAAAGAGCGTAGAAAGGTAAACCATTTTTCTGCGTAATAAGCTGCCATGAAATTATTTTCCAGACCAACGTACTACACTACTGGCTGCTGAAATAGTTGAACTATTAGTGTTCAGTCAACAAAATTACTTCGGGAAGGCGACTTTAGAATTTTACTTGTTTAAATCAGATTTTTTAACCAATTGTACTTTTTAGTTTTTAATTGCCTTTTTGTATACTGTGCATTATACGGATTGTTTATGTTACCACAAAGAATAATTTTATCAGAATTATCATGATTAATAAGATTGTTTCTGTTACCACAAAGAATAATTTTATCAGAATTATCATGATTAATAAGATTGTTTCTGTTACCACAAAGAATAATTTTATCAGAATTATCATGATTAATAAGATTGTTTCTGTTACCACAAAGAATAATTTTATCAGAATTATCATGATTAATAAAATTGTTTCTGTTACCACAAAGAATAATTTTATCAGAATTATCATGATTAATAAGATTGTTTCTGTTACCATAAAGAATAATTTTATCAGAATTATCATGATTAATAAAATTATTCAAGTATTTTCAACAAATAATAAGGTGCATGGCCGCGCGGTAACGCATTGGACTTCCATGCGGAAGGTCTTCGGTTCTAACCCCGCGCAGTGTTACTCCCCTCGAACGACACAGGCATTTTCCATTCGGAGGTATAAGGATACCTATGACTTCGGTCATATCTATTCTTTCAAAAAGAGAAAAAAAAGTGGTCTGATCGTCTCACTTTGGTGTGCTATAAGATCCAGTACAGCAGTACGGCCGGTGAGTTTGCTGGTATGCAACGGTTCACTAACTTAACTTTACATCGTCCTTTACTGTCCATACAGTGAGACTCTGGAATCAGTTACAAATAATATATGATAAGACTCGCTCCGTCCTTGGCATGCTTTCAGAAGCGACTGAAAAAACTCTTAATTTCTAGTCAGTAAAATAACGTGTTTCATTCCTGATTTTTATTTTCCTTTCCTCTCCACCACTCCTTCCTTTCCTTTTGATTGATAATATCTCACTTTATATGAAAAATAATGTTCGGGTGATTGTCCGTCTTCGTAGGGTTCGTGGGCATGTGCTCACGTATATGTTTATGCATTTCGTGGGGATGGAAAGTCATTTGAATGATTTATGCGACCACGTAAGTTGCTTCATTTACTTTTGTCTGGTTGGTTGGAAGAGAGTGCCGCCTAGCAATAAGCCCGCCAGATTGTTTTTGCAATAAAATATAATAAATGACTTAAAAACAAATCAAACTCTAGGAGTTCCTCAACAACGAGGCTCAGCAACGAACGAACGATGTTTTTCGGTGACGAATGATTGGATTATGACAGTTTGCCACGTTGATGTAAGTTGATGCGAGTTATAAGTTATGACAGTACTCCCTATGGCACCTGACATATTTTTTCGCATCTGACAACACATTCCACGATAAATGACATTTAATCTTCATCAAATGGCGTACTGTGATTGTAGTATGGGACCAGATCCTCCGGATGAGCTGAGCTGATCCTATTTGACAGGTTTGGAATTAGTTTCTTTTCCCAACGTTCGATAAAAATATTTTTAGAAAACACACAAGAATACAACATGTCTATCTCCATCAGCAAGACTTAATGCATGACTCTAGCCAGAGAGCAAGTTGGATGCAGTGTGGCGATCAACGACACACCAATTGAACAAGTGACAAAATTTAAATACTTGGGTGCTAGCATAATGTACGAGTACAATAACGACCTCTATGGCGAAGTGCTTTAACAATCACAAAACGCCGCTGCTATTTCCGGATGTATAAATAACACTATCTGGAAAAACACGTATATGAATATTCAAAGCAAGATGAGGATATACAAGACCTGTGTCCGCCCCATAATGACATACAGCATATAGTCCAGAGCCGACACTGTCAGAACCAAAAATCTCCTTCGAACCAGCGAAATGAAGGTACTCAGGAGTATCACTGGCAAAACCCTTCGTGATAGAGTACGTAACACAGCAATCAGAACGATTAGCGAAATGTACGAAACACAGAAATCAGAAGGAAGTTGAAGATATTGTCAGATGGGGACGACAGAGAAGAAGGTTCTAGAACGAACATGCAGCCAGAATGGCGGAACCTAGAGTCGTAAGAATGGCCAGATACAGTATCCCCCAAGCAAGCAGACCTCCAGAACGACCTCCAAAAAGATGGATAGACAGCTGGCAGTCGACATCACAAGAGGGAAACAATGATGCCGGACCATAATAGACCAACCGGCCTAAAAGAAGAAGAAGAAGAAGACACACGAATCACAACTCTGTATATAAACAAATATAGCATCACAGAGTGCCAGAATGGAACCATTTGCACCATCCGGAATCGAATCCAAAACTCCCTGTTTGAGGTCATGTATGTTACCAAATAAGCCTCGGATGTTCTTTCATCTCTGATGATCATCTTCTTCTTTTTCCTGGCACTGTCCCAACTCATTGCCTAGGTAGGCGGTTGGAGTCAGCTCTTCTCGTTCTCGACTGTAGTATATTCTTCGGTTCTGGGTGTCGCTTTCACCTAGGCCGTTTCTCTACAAGATTTTGGAGCATTGAGCCATCCTGGAGTTCTTTGGTCTTCCTCTGGACGGCTGTTGAGGAAGATCCACAGACATTGCCTGATTTACAGTATGGTCTAGTGGTCTCCGTCTCATGTGCCCGTACCATTTCAGCTGTCGTTCTGATGATCGTGATGGACATTATCGAAAACCACCCTTCAAGCAAAAAAATACGTGAATAAAAATTGTTCAGCATTAATAAACAAACACATGCATGCCATCTCACCGTTAACATACTGGGGTAGGCAAAAAAAATAGAGCGTCAGATTTTCCAATCTCTACAAACATCCTTCGCCTCTTTTATATTAATACAACTTTTATTACTGCTCATACGATTACATTAACTTGTAAAGTAATACTCTCATATGTTTAAGTATGAATATGTACTTAACAAATTAATGTATTCATACATTAACTTGTCAAGTATGAATACTCTCATACGTTTAAGTATCAATATATACTTAATGAGTTAATGTGAAATCTAAAAAGTCAGAGGAATGGTACGAGCTGTAAGAGAAGCTGTATGTATGTCGAAGAGGAGAAATATGTATGCCACGATATAAAAGTCTATCACTCTCCTTTTTGCCTACCCCGATAGAGAGATGACGAGATGGTATGTAAGTAGAAATAATCAGTATAGCGCACTTAATATCAATTACTGTCTAAATTCTAGTACATATACAATATGTTATAGCATTACCATAAATATCGTCAATGGGGCACTAAAACATATACCATATACTTATACGGCGGAGCTTTTCAGAGAGTATCGGGTACTGAACATAGCCAATTTGCATCTCAAATCCATTCTCTGGCACTACCATCGCGAGGAAGGGAAGATGCAAACTCAGCAGACACACATGACACGCATGGCAACTAATGAAATGTTCACCATCCCTAGAGTTAAAACCTCTTTTGCCCAAAGGCAATATGCTTATTTGGCTCCCATTACATACAATGGCGTGCCGACTTCAATAAAGGTAAAGGTAGGAAAACCATTTAGACAGTCGATCGGAGCGTGGTTGTTATTGCGACAGGATTTTGAGTACTTGGGCTTTCAAGATAAATGACGTGTGGAAAAGATTTGTGTGAGCTCTTGAGTGTGGGTTTCTTCTTGTTTTGTATTTGTGTTTCTTTATATTTTTGTGTTAATTTTTATTCTTATGATTGTGTGCGGTATATTATGGGATGAACATTTTTGGTTTTATTTTTGTTTCATTTTGGGTTCATTTTGGGTTTTACTTATGTTTTTGTTTTTATTCTTATGATTGTGTGCGGTATATTATGGGATGAATAAGTTTGGTCTTTCTGGAGTGATGATGTGTGAGGAGTTTAATTTCGCATGATGTTTCCAGTTGTAGTTGAGTGTCACTGTTTGTCAGGTTGATGAGAACGTGCAACGGGGTTTTGTTTTTGTGTAATCAAAAATCGGAAAGAAGTATCCATTTATTTTTTCATGATAAATATCCTCAGTGAGATACAGGCAAAAGCCTTGTTAACTGGGGATACGGCAAATGAAAGGCGACAAACCCAGATCCATTAGAATAATGTATGTCCAAATTAAATTACCTGTTGTTTTTTCGCAAATGATGTATATTTCTTGTCATGTGTAATAATTTCAGCGTCTTTCCAATCATGGATTAGCGCTACGCTCAAACAGAGATTGTTTATTGGCCTTTCCAGTTCACCGCTCTTCTTTCTTTACGTCGTCCTTTACTGCCCATGCAGTGAGACTCTGGAATCAGTTACAAACCAATATAAGACTCGCTCCGTCCTTGGCATGCTTTAAGAAGCGACTGAAAAACCTCTTAATTTCTAGTCAGTAAAATAACGTGTTTCATTCCTGATTTTTCTTTTCCTTTCCTCTCCACCATCCCTTCCTTTCCTTTTGATTGATGATATCTCACTTTACATGAAAAATAATGTTCGGGTGATTGTCCGTCTTTGTGGGGTTTGTGGGCATGTTCTCACATATATGTTTATGGATTTCGTGGGGATGGATAGTCATTTGAATGATTTATGCGACCACGTAACTTGCTTCATTTACTTTTGTCTGGTTGGTTGGAAGAGATTGCCGCCTGGCAATAAGCCCGCCAGATTGTTAAATAAATAAATAAATAATAATAAATAAAAATAAAATAAATAAATATTCAGAGCGGATAGTATTAAAATCTGCTAAGATGATAGTCCACAACAGTATTTGGTGGCAACTTTGATGTATGGGAGTGAAACGTGGACGTGGAAAAATACTGAGAGGAAGCGAATAAAGTGAATGGTATTCTGAAAGAAGGGAACGTACAAATTAAAAATAAACGTAGAAGTTGTATGGATGTAGAAGAGGCTAAGAATGTGTGTCGAGATAGGAAAGTTTGGCACTTTGTCGTCTCTCCCTACCTCGATCGGAAAATGGCGTGATTATATGCACTTGAATATCAATTACTCGAAATACATTTTTTCCCCATTTTCCGTGGTCGTTGAATTATTTCAATTTCAGTTAATATGAATGTATGTCAGATATTTTGTTAAGTCTCGTATGTCAGACATTTTGTTAAGATGACAACAATTCATTTTTTTTCACCCCAAGACCAATGGTCAAAATGTATACAGTTGCAAATAAAAAAATGAAATATTAGAAAATCTTCTATTGTTACGCCCAATTACGATACTTGGCAAAGGCTCTCGGAGAAAAAATACACATACAGTAAAACATCGCATTAGCGGATGTCTGCAATGTAAATTTCAAATCTGTACCTGAGAGATATTTTTTTACATATGTAAAAAAAATCTTACAAGCTTATTATCAGGCGGCAATCTCTTTCATCCAACTACGAGTACATAAACGTATTGTAATTTGTTTTATTAAACACCGTTTATCTCACTGTATGTAACGGTATAACCCTACCGGTTTCAAGGTTTTCCCTCATTATCACGGGAGCATAACCAAGATTGAATTCTGTTCGAACTGGTACTGACATACACACTTCTAACGGTAAACATTCAGGTTGGGGATTGTGGGTGGAGGGAGGGAGGAGACAACTTCAGCGAGCAGCGGCGAGATTCTGGGAATATATGTGTTTGCCAGATATTCACCTCGATACACTGACTTGGTATTTAATCTGTCAATTTTTTTCCGTTACTACTGATATGTAAGAATTTGGCATCTTCCATAGAAAATTCACGATTTTCATGGTGACAATGATTAGCCATTTCAGAACAAATTCAAGGATTTGTTAAGGCGGATTTGTGTTCGCGAAATCTCTTTTCAAATGGTCTTCCTGTCTTTCCTTTATACGAAAGAAGGAACCGGAGACAGTCAGAAAAATTGAAGAAGGTGTATGGATGAGGCTTAGAATGTGTGTCGAGATAGGAAAGTCTCGTAGAAATCAGCACATAAAAGTTTATACACACCACTGTATGTTTTTTTACATATGAGATTACTGTGAGGATAGCAAATGTTTATTAGAAACACCTGGTTATAAATGTAACTCTAATTTAACGTTATACTTGAAAAAAATATTGTTTTTATATTATTTAACATGCTACATTTTTTTATAATGTTTTAGTGTAATATATACATTTTTACTATTGTTTTTTATCAAATAATTCTTCAAATTTTTTATTATTTTATATATATTTTTTGTACATTTTATGTTTGGCCCCTGTACGAATTTGGAAAACTTGTGCAATTTGGGTTTAACATTGTCTTCGGACACTTTTGTCGAACTTTCTGCTATTTCAATAACTTGAAACAACCCAATACATGATATAAATCGATCATATATTGCACACATACCTATAGGGTGTCGCAACACGAACTGCAATTTTAAATTTAAATTAAGTTCTGCAATCATGTACCGCTACATGATTAATTAATAAGTTATATAGATGAAGTATGTCTATTATAAATAGTATACGTTTGACAGCTGAAAAATTGCGGCCAATTTAAAATTGCAGTTCTTGTTGCGCCACCTAATGAAATAAAATACCTTCGGTCAATGAAAATCGATATCGTAACATGATAAAAAAAAATTGGAATAAATTGAACGATTTGGACATGGAAAATATGTGGTTCCAGCAGGATGGGGCTACTTATCATACTGCTGATGAAACAATGGCTTCATTGCAGAAAAAAGTTCTCCGACCGTGTAATTTCTCGTCGTAGAAATGTGAATTGGCCGCCACCACGGTCGTGCAATTTAACTTCTATAGATTTTTTTCTCTGGAGTCATGTTAGATCTCAAGTGTAAAACCATCGATGACCTTAAACTCAACATCACTCGTGTCATTGTAGATAAAAAAAAACTCAAAGAGTCTTTATCTGTAACAGGAGCCGATGTGGCTATATGGCCGATATCATTTTCCACACATAATACCCATGTGCACTTATTACGTTTATACCAATTAATATGAACATTTAAAAGAAAAGTTTTTTTTCTTCATCGATTTAAAATTGCAGTTCTTATTGTGCCACCCTATTTATAAATATAATATTCCGCTATAGCGAAACATCGCTAAGTGAAGCTCCGTTGTTGCTAGCATCTTCTGTATAAGTTTGCCAATTAGTGGTGGTAGCTCGGGGCTGTTTTATACTTTCCCATCTTACTCTTCCGCCATTTCTCTCTCCACTGGGTCTATATAAAGTGGAAGATTAGCCAGATATCATTTTACTAAAATAAATCGTCTTGTTCTACAGTGGAAAACGAGACACGTGAAGGGAGGTTATTTTCGGTACTTTGTTTGCCAAAATATTTTTATTTATTTTTTGGATATGTTTTTCACCTGTTTTTTTTTATTGTATGCCGATATTTATTCTCTGCAAATATTTTACACTAGTTGCAACCCGTGAAATATTCACGAAAGTAAAACAAATTCTACATTTATGAAAATATATATTCATAAATGTAAAATTTGTTTATATATACTCGTATATCATTTATACATTGTCCCCTTTTACACCGGTTCAAAAATTGTTAACTAGGTATTTAAAATTCCTTCAGTTATCACGGACCCACCGAGATTCAAGTTTCGAAATACTTTCGGAGAGAATCCAAGTATTCCTCTCTCGCTCTCTTGTATTCAAAATTCAATTCTCGTATTCTTTCTTTGACGACAACCATCGTATGGGTTTTAGCCTATTTATACTATTATATTATATGATTTTACATTAAATTTGTATAATTGGAGGAATATTTATTAATACATATTTGACTCTTTTCAAAAGACAGTTTTATATAGCGCCGTTTAAAGAGCAATCTCTCTTTAAGCGTCCTTAACTCTAAACTCGAACTCAGTAATGTTAAATAAATCACGTCTGGTAACAATTTTATATAGCGCCGTTTAAAGAGCAATCTCTCTTCAAGGGTGCTAAACTCCGAACTCATTAATATCAAATAATTCACGTCTGGCAACAATTTTATATAGCGCCGTTTAAAGAGCAATCTCTCTTCAAGGGTGCTTAACTCCGAACTCGAACTCATTAATATTAAATAAATCACGTCTGGCAACTATAGCAGCGTTCGAGCGAATCATGTGTAATACTTTCGTCGTATTCAGCATAACCTTGTGGGATTTCTGCCAAGCGGCAAACCCTTCCAACCTACCTGAAAGATGTTTATGAGAACTTAATTAAAAACCAGACATTTTTTTTATTCTTAACTGGGTGGCAATGGGAATTGAACCTGCAAACTTTGGGCTAGAAGACAGACGTCTTACCAACTAGGTCACGAAGATCGTTAATTCACTCTAGAAATGCGTGACTCAGAAGAATACATAGGATGACAATGTATGATAGAACTTAAGGCTGAAAGCTGAAGTGTTAAAAAAGATCGAGAAAAGCACTCTGAGATTTTTGGGCATGTAGAACGAAGAAATGAAAAAAGAATAACAAAACAAATAAACGGTTGAAATGTGAATGAAAGACGCGATACAGGAAGGGCAAGGAAAGCATGGTTGGATAAAGTGAATGATATTTTGATATTTGGATGCCTCATCAAATGAACGAAAACAATTATGGATTAATTTTCTACTTGCGATTCGATACTTTAAAAGCAATGAAAACGAGTCAACACTGACGAGTCAAAAAGGGTTATTTTCAACAACGTTATTTCAAGATTTTGGTCACAGCGAGATAAGCGAGCACAAATGATGAACAAGTCTGTAATACACCCAAAAAAGTCATCACGTCTATCTGGTGGGGTTGGAAGGGTATTGTGAACTTTGAGCTGTTGCCACCAAACCAAGGTATTGATTATAATAAATACTGTTCACAATTTGTCAATTTGAAACAAGCAATCAAATCAATAGAAAATGTGTTGTACCAAACTCTTACGTTAATTTAAAAAATGTACGTCAACAATAGAAAATGTCATTTTATTACTTAAAATACATACATACACACCGCTTGCCTGCTGGGGTGAGCAGAGTATATAGAGCACTATACTTTCCTATCATGACACACATATTTTGCTTCTTCAACCTCCATACACACCTTATCTCACAGCTCGTACGATTTCTCTAATTTCCTTTTTTTCAAATGTCATTTCATTTGATCCAATCATAAAATCCTTTTGCTACGACTTTTATTCACATGTTCAATGTATATTCGTTTTAAAAGTAATCTTCACTCATTCATTCTACATATTCAAACCACCTCAGAGTGCTTTTTTTATCTTTCTCAATACGTCAGTTTTAAATTTATATTCATCACTGATCATTTTATTCTGTATTGCTATTCTTTATCATCCCGTGTATTATTCTCAGTGCACGTATTTTTTCTCCCTGGCTCCATCCCAACTCATTGTCTGCGAAGACTGTTGGGGTCAGCTCTCCTCGTTCTCAGGTTGTATGCTCTTCTGTCCCGGACTACGTCCCCCAGGCCGCGCCTCTGCATCAGGTTATCTTTTTGCACTACCCATAAATTATTTGATCTTCCTCTGGTTGTTATTCGAGGAAGATCCATGGAGATTGCCTGGTTCACAATGTGATCGGGTGCTCTGCGTCCAACGTGCCCATACCATCTCAATCCATCCGCCTCTCCTCCATCTTGCTGTTGATGTCTGTAACACCTAGGCTTCCACGAATGCGTGAGCTTTTTATTTTGTCTCTTAGGGACACACCTGCGGACCATCTTAGCATGCGCATTTCAGCAGTTTCTAGTTGCCTAGAGTAAGAGTTATACATCGTCCGGCATTCGGAGCCATAGAGGAGTGCGGGTCTGACAATCGTTTGGTATACTTTTCCTTTCAGTGCACGCATTTCTGCAGCGTTTAGTCGGTTGCTTTCGTTCTTTTCCACATCCACATTTCATTATCAAACATCAATGTTGATACTAAAATACTGTTGTAGAATAACAAGATGAATCGATTGGAAGCATTCGAAATGTGGATGTACCGAAGAATGCTACGCATACCCTGGATGGATGTGGTCAGCAACATGAGGGTTCTTCAAAGAGCCAAAATTGATAGAGAGTTGCTGACTAATATTAAAGTCCGAAAGGTGTCCTACTTGGGTCATGTACTTAGAGGAGCAAAGTACAAATTACTGCACCTGATCATCCTGGTGTAAGCAGGAGGCAAATCTCCTGGCTCCGCAATATACGTGATTGGACTGGCATAAGGAGCGCTGGGGATCTTTTTCGGGCTGCCGGGGACAAAGATATCTACTCTCAAGTGATATTCAACGTTGGGGGGACCTGACATGATATTGGGAAGAAGAATAACATCTTAGTAGATTTTGATACTGTTCATTCATTCGTATTATTAAAAACGAAAAGAAAAAAATATTTGAAAAATAAAATACGCTATAAAGATCATAGATGTGCAAACAAAAGAAAGCGGAAAAGACAAAGAAGAAGAAATGTATTGGAGGGGAGTGGTCGGGTTGATAGAAGAACTCGTATTTGATGAGGGAGAGGCTATTGTTCGATAGTGACATGAAGAGAATCAAAATATATATTTTAATACGCATTATTGTTTGCTTGAATCATAATAATCATCATCATTTTCTATTTGTTACACAGCGATGTTACAAAACGGTAGGTCCACATTCCATTACTCCAGATCGAGACTGTAAAAGGAAAAGAAAATGCGATATATGGGTGACTATAGTTCGGAAATTCTAGGATGAGTCCTGTGACAGCTCACAAATTTGCCCCAATACAACCTTATGTAATGTATTTACCTAAATAACTTGCTATTTATTAGAATTGAGGCAAATTTGTTGTATTGGGGCAAATTTGTGAGCTGTCACAGGACTCATCCTAGAATTTCCGAACTGTAATGAAATATTGGAGCAAGTTGAGGAATTTTACTATTTAGATATTTTTTTCTCAGATGATGGCAGAGTTCCTAGATATATCGAAAGGTGTGTAGCGATAGAAAACAAAGTTAATTGGACATTTAACAAATTTAATATACTTGAACCGGATTGTATCAAAATGAACTCAAATGATACTGTGGGAACCACGGTCGTCGCTGAATATTGTCAACACATACGGTCAACGACCTTTGGATATGTCCAAAGGTCACATACCAAAACATTGACGCGGCCGGACATCTCGCCGTTTTTGTAAACAAATTGTTTACCCACAATACTATTCCACAGTAGAAAGAGAACGCATCACGCTGTCTCGCCGATCCCGCAAACAAATGGTCTACCCACAATACTATTTGCGATGTCTGCAATACTGCGATCGACCATTTCGGCACGCACAGAAGCGAGATAAAAATATATCGCGGGCGCACTCCCGCGCCCATTCTGAAATGTATAAATACCCAATTACCAATAAATAAAACATTAATTCATTCACGCTCTCTTTCCGCATTGCTAATTGGCGTATTTTATTTATTTACCAACAACTACTATCATCATCTCTTCAGACAAGAAACGTTCTGCTAAAATATTATAGTCCAAAATAGTATTTAACGTTTAACTTAGTGTGGGGGAGTGAAACGTGAACGAGGAAAAATATGAAATAAATGTAGTAGGAATGCGTGCACCGAGAAGAATGCATAGGATGATAATGTGTAAGAGAATATGGAATTAAGTGATAAGGGATGAATGTGAAATTAAGAAGGATGATGATTGTCACGTGGTACGATTACGTATAACTTATAACCCCCACGATAAGGGTGAAGTGCTGAAGGTTATAATGTCAAAGGATGCGTTATTTGATTGCTCGCAGGGAACTTATTAAATCTGGCATCCATCCTATAATATATTCCTATACAAATGTACCTTCACGTCATTTCCCTGTTGAGTTAGGCAGACCACGAAGACCACCAAACCATACGGTAAATTAGGTAATGTCTGTGGATCTTCCTCAACAGTCGTCCAGAGGAAGACCAAAGAACTCCAAGATAACTCAATGCTCCAAAATCCTGCAGAGAAACGGCCTAGATGAAAACGACACCGAGAACCGAAGAACATACAGCCTAAGAACGAGAAGAGCCGACCCCAACAGCCTACTTAGGCAATTTGTTGGGACAGTGCCAGGAAGAAGAAGAAGCTAGGCAACGACGTCAGGGTGCCAGAATTTTCTAATTCGACACACATACTTTGGTACTAAATACATCATACACCTCCTACGATTTCTCTTAGTTCTTATATGACCTTCTTTCAAAATATCATTCCCTTCATCTCATCATACTATCCTTGATCTTTCTCTAGTATACCTTCTACTCACTTTGGTATTGTATATTTGTTCTCTTAGTTTTTCTTCATTAATTCGTTCTACATGCCCATATATTTCTTCATCTTCTTCAACACATCAGGCTTAAGTTCACATTAATTCCCAATCACTTCATTCCGTATTCTGTCAAGTATTATTACCTCTCGAATTGTTCTGTCAAGTATTATTACCACTCGAATTATTCTGTCAAGTATTATTACCACTCGAATTATTCTCACTGCATACATTTCTTCTGCTCTTTGCAGTATTTTTCTACATCCACATTTCATTTGTAAACATTGACATTGCTTCTAAAATACTGTCGTCGACTCTCACCTAAGCTGATTTTGAACGGTCCCGTTCTAGCATATCTGTTTTAGAGCCCCACTGACTTGATTTCTTGTCGCTACACGCCGTTCTATGTCCCTCATAAATCTTCCAAAATCTGAAAAAAAAAAGTATCCAAATAGCAAAATTCTTCAATTTGTTTCGTATGAATACCCAAACATTAAATTTGTGGCGTTATGGCAGAAGTTGATTTGTCCATTTTTTGTCATTTTGTGTTTAGTCTCCCAATTATAGAAAATATTTCTCAGCATGTTGTGGCAAAACTTGGTGTGTCAGTCATTATCCAAACAAAAGATATATTGTTTGGTAAAACTTTAAAAATGCTTATTTGTACTGATTTTAACAGCTTATCAATGTTAATATTGCTTCTCCTGTAAACTAAGGTAAAACGAACATATCAACTTCTGCCATAACGCCACAGAAATGAAGCCCCAAAAAAATGCAATGCATTTGAAAAGATGTGACAGAACTTTGTAGAATATATTTTTCTTTAAATCTCATCTTCTATTTCCCATTAACAGATAAATATCAGCAGCATCCCCCGATATTCAAGTTACAGATGTAAAGAGATAGATATTTCATTATAGGAATACCCTCCATTGTATTCGACTGAGGGCTAAAATGATTTCTAACTCCAAACACCATTCGCCATTCACACTCCAGTGACTTTTGTACCGATTCTCTTTCTTCTCTTCTCTTCTCTCCGCCCTCAACCTGAATGCTCGCAGCATCCCAGAGGACCTCTTCGCTTCAACAGTCCCGATCTGGGACTCTATCGATGGAAAAATATTAATGACGACAGACTGGTCTTAATGTAACTGAAGTTTATTTTTTTTTATTAAACAAAGTAATATGTGGTACAAATATTTGCCAAGGCTATACCTCGTATATACACATTTATTACTTAACTAATCTTACTGTGGGGATTCACGGTCGTCGCTGAATATTATCGCATACATACGGTCAATGACCGATGAAACGACCTTCGGATTCCTCGATAAATTATATTAAACAGTCCAAAGGTCACATGCCAACCATTGACGCCGGCCGAACGATCGCGCCGCATTCCATACTAGAGAGTCTCGCCAGTTTCGTAAATAAAATATCACCCACATAGGATATTAATCGTTCTGCATTCACAGAAGCGAGACAGAAGCATATCGCGAGCGCACTCTCGTGCACATTCCAAAAACATATAAATACCTACGCTACTATAAAAATAAACACTCTCTCTTTCCGCATTGCGATTTAACAAGTTATTTTATTTATCAACAACCATCATCATCTCGTTCCTTAACGACCGATTCGCTAAATTACCATAATTACAATATATATTGTATTATAATTTATGAACTTACTTCATCTTATTTTCCTACATATCATTTTGTTTTTATTTTTTTTAATCTTAAAACATGAATCCTTAGAAATAATTAACACCTACATACTCGTACTACTTATAACTAGATAACAATTCTTACAACTAATTATTTAGCAAGAACAAGTCCACACGTTCAGGCTACTTGTATTCCACCACGTACATCGTTCAGGCTACTTGTATTCCATCACATATGTAACCGAAGCATGACAATTTTTTTTAACTTATTGAAAAAAACATTATATAGTGAATAACAGGACGGGTTTATGCCCAAATGTCAATTTCTTCTAATGAACCATACAATTTTTTATTTAAAGTTTTTAGTTTGTGGTTTTACAATATTGATGTAGAGAAAAAAACAACACGCAATAAAAAAATAAAACAAATCAGGCTATCGATGTGTCAAAAGGGAGATTTGAGAAAAAGATGATAATGGAAAACCAGGCAAAAGCACAGAAGCCTTAAGCTCACGTACTTAAAACATCTGTCTTATGTTAATATTTTTTTCTAATCTCTTCATAACGTATTCTACTATACATTTTATAGAGCTTTAATTCAGCTTCTTTGTCTTTTTCCACGTCCACGTTTCACTTTCATACATCAATGTTGGTACTAAAATATCGTTGGATATTTCATATTAGCAGATTTTGATACTATTCGGTTTGAGTATATATGTTTTAGTGCCCTATTAACTTGATTTCCTATCCCTGCACGTCTTTTGATATCTCTCATAGTTCTTCCATCATCTAAAAAAATACTACCTAAACTGGCAGAATTCGTTAACTTACTCGTATCTTATATTGTTCACCTATACATCGTTTTTCTTCTCCTATCACTCTTCTAAAATAATAATGAACGACTATCAAAACTGTTGGATGAAGTGATAGACGGGAGAGAGTCGTGCGAAAGGAGGACTGAGAAAAACATGCTCTGATTATGCGGAAATATTAGGAGTCAAAAAACGGAAGGGTTATTCGAGAATATGTATTTATTGTATTGTATTACACTTTCTTTGTATACAGTAGAACCTGGCGAGGTTATTGCCATGTGGCAGTCTCTTCCAACAAACCAAAAATATGTTAAAGAGGCCTCAAGTGAAAACCAGACTGGAATCCTTTAAAAAAAACTGAGTTTCAGTGGGATTTGAACCCACAACCTACGGGCTGGGAAACAGACATCTTAACAACTAGGACACGATGATCGTCTTTTATGTTTGGCAAGCAAAGCATGTACGATTGTGTTAAGGAAAAATTGGCGTTCTGCCCTCTCGGTCAATCCAACTATCTTTGTCTCGCTACAATGCGTATTTGAGTGTCACTGTTTGTCATATTGATGTGAATGTGCAACGGGGTTTTATAAATTTTAAAATCGTAAATAAGTATCAATTTATTTTTTCATGCTATTTGTCCTCAGTGAGATACAGGCAAAAGCCTAGTTTACTGGGGATACGACAAATGAAAGGCAACAAACCCAGATCCATTGAAATTGAGTGTCCAAATTAAATTACCTGTTGTTTTTTTTTTCACAAATGATGTATATTTCTTGTCATGTGTAAAATAAATAAAAATTAACAATTTACGTTGTAAGTGAGATTGTTGTAAACATTGTATATCTTCAGAGAGACAAAATAATTATCGCAATAAAAAAAGTTTCTTTTTAGCATGTCTGTATTTGAACGTTTTAAATATCACCGTGAATTAAAAATCAAACAAAAAGATTCAGGAGTGTTAAAGCGAGAGTTGGAGGCTGTTGGAGTGAAACGCGGAAAAAGCCTCTCTATTTCCCGATCAATTGGAAATTCATATTCATCCCTCTGTTTCGGAGAAAAATTGCATGAATAATGGAAAAAGTACTCCTTTTTAAAAACCTGAAAATGAGAGCTTTGAAATGTTTTAAGGGGATGGTGAAAACTTTAGAAAATCATCTCTCTATGCATATTACGCTAAAAGTTGGTGTTCCAAAATCTTTATCAAGAAGATTTTTTTTAATATTATTGAATACACAACTGTTGTGTATATTTCTGAAATCAACTTTTTCGGAAGAATTAATTATAAATAATCAGAGAGATTGTAGAAGTTGTATACCATAGACGTAGAGGAGACGAAAGCATTTATCGTGATAGAAAAGTTTGCTACCTTGCCCTTTCTGCCTACCTCAACATGGAAACGGCACGATGACTCCTTTCATGCTGTATACTCATAAATTAGTCTACGTAAGGCCGAGGCCACGCCAAAAGGCTTCGTAAAGTGCTAAGCTAGGTTTTACGTGACTCATATACTAGGTGACTTCGTGCATGGCCCCACCAAAGTGCTACGCACAAATTTATTTTATAATTTGGGAGCGGTTGAGTCAACAAACGATGTCACTCTCAAAACTAACCAATTTCATTACAACTTACCATATTTATTTACTTCCTGTGCAACTTCATTCCAAAGTGATTTTATTACAGGTACATTTTTGTAAATATAATTTGCTCGATGGGTTCCACAAAGGCTCTCTTTTATACACGGCTGTTATTAAAACTTCCGCTATCTTGTAAAATCACGGTGACACAATAAAATTAACCAACACGTCTGTTTGCTAGGAGATTCACTCGGTGACTAATCGTCATGAAGTGTGGCGCAAAGCGTGCAGTGTGGCCATTGCGATAGTATGCGGTGCGTTGGTTCGCTAGGATATGTTGTCTAGCTCGCAGCGTAGCTCTAAGCATCAAGCAAGGCTCCTACCTGTGTGGCCAAGGCCTAAACGATGCGAAGGTGCCTTAACGAGAGTATACCAGAAAGTATGTCTATAAGGTCCGAATTCACAGTATGACCTTAACTCTAAATATTAAATCTTAACTATCTTACTAAATCATCTTAGATGTGACCACGGATGCTGCGTACACGTCTTGCATAGGTGTCGTTTCATTGACGTTGTGTTCGTGTGGAATGGTCCACACTATCAATCACATTATTGAAGAATATCCAATATCCATCAAATTACTGAGGCTATACGATAGGGTATCCCTCGTTATCGAGTAAGGCTGTTAGCTATCATGTGGATGGAAGACGCCTGTGAATAAGTTGGTCGCGCTTCAGCAAGCACATATTCTTGAAAGATCCGATGGCAAGGACATCAAATTTCCAAGACGATAAGCAAGTGTTTTAGTCTTCTGCAACCCTTCGTTAAGCAGAGTTTTTTTTTAATTTAGCTCTTGTTTTGTGTTGCTTAGTCGCTCTTTAAAAATGTATAAGCTGCGTACAAGCTACATTTTTTCAGTTCAATTCAATCCTACCTCCACCCACGCTGTTAGGGGGGACAGAATAACTCCCAATCCAGCGTGATCAAAAGATCTAAATCTTCTTCATTTTTTTCTATTCTATTTCTCTACTTTTTTTCTGTTCGATTCTAAGATTCTAAAAATCGAATATATTCTACTTTTTTTCTATTCGATTCTAAAAAATCGAAATCATCTTAATTTTTTTTCATGAGCATGAATCGAATTTGCAACGCCCGCTTTCTTAGCATGAATGTTAAACCTGCCTAGTTAAACCACTTCATCAGAGGACCTGTCTAGTGAAACCACTTCATCAGTGACCCTGTCTAGTGAAACCACTTCACCAGGGACCCTGCCTAGTGAAACCACTTCATCAGAGACCCTGCCTGGGGAAACTACTTTATCAGAGGCCCTGGTTAGTTTAACCATTTCATCAGAGGCCCTGCCTAGTGAAACCACTTCATCAGTAACCCTGCCTAGTGAAACTATTTCATCGGAAGCCCTGCCTAGTTAAACCACTTCATCAGCGGCCTTGCCTAGTGAAACTACTTGATCAGAAACCCTGCCTAGTTAAACCACTTCATCAGTGACTTTAACTAGTGAAACTACTTCATCAGAAACCCTGCCTAGTGAAACCACTTCATCAGAGTCCCTGCCTGGTGAAACTACTTTATCAGAGGTCCTGCCTAGTGAACCCACTTCATCGGTGACTCTGTTTAGTGAAACTACTTCATCGGAGGCCCTGGTTAGTAAAACCACTTCATCAGAGGCCTTGCCTAGTGAAACCACTTCATCAGTGACCCTGCCCAGTGAAACTATTTCATCAGCGGCCTTGCCTAGTGAAACTACTTTATCAGAAACCCTGCCTATTTATACCACTTCATCAGTGACCTTAACTAGTGAAACTACTTCATCAGAAACCTTGCCTAGTAAAATAACTTCATCAGAGGCCCTGTCTAGTGAAGTAATTCTGAAGTATCCGCTAAATTGAGATTTATTGCATTGTTATGTAAAAGCTCTCAACGGTTTACCTTTACCTTTACATTTTAACTATGTAAAGTGTTAATATTGTAACACTACCCACTGAAAATGTATCCCTCCATATATCCATATATGCTTTAATATTTCATTGATCATCCTCATCATGTGTCACATTTGCTTTCCCTATCACACTTTCTATCACAATGCTTTTTTACTTTGTGACATTCATCATCAGGCCTTTAAAGAATATTTACTTCAATATATGTGAAAATATATTGAAATTTTTCATCGAATGTTCGAATAAAAAAAAAGCATTTCATTTGAAAGAGTATAAGAGATTTTGACAATTCTCCGTTTTAAAGTCACCGATTTAAGCTGTAATTACACAATGAATTAAAAAAACGCGCACACATATCACCCCACGCCTCTTTTGTACCACGCCGCCCCCTTTATTGTAGTGGCCCGGCTGAAAGCAGTATTTAATCTTTGGATGACTTATATTTGCCTGTATTTATGAATTGGAACGATCGGAGATGTGTGGCACGTCGGGTAGTATAGGATGAAATGTGATATTTTAGTGAAAAATTAAATTAAACATGACAGTTCTCGGAATCACACAATATTATTCCATATTGCACAGTATTATTAAATATTACTTTTTTAGAGATATAATATGATACACTGGGTGCTATTGGATTGACTTTGAATCGAGGAACGAAAAAAAAATTAATTACGACTTGACATGACATTTGATAACGTAACATCAAAAAAAGACCATGTCCATCGGATACAAAAAATGAGTTGATAAAGCAGATTTTTCTTATCGATGGTACGGAGCCGTTTAATATTTTAATTTTAATAAAAAAGCCCATAAATCATTTTAAAATCATCAAAAAAAAAGTATTTTTTTCAAAAAGAATCTTGTCCAGGCTTTAAACCAATCAAAAAAGATCATGTCCGAATTGACCAATGATAGCTTTCCGATTGTGTCTAACTTCATATCAGTTCACCAGCAACTGTCAGTTTTAAATCGTGTGTGCAGTGTAATGTTATTATACAGCTTTATCTACCTACATATATTGATAGTTTTTAAGAAATATTTATTCATATTTTGTAACACTACTTATTGTATTTGATTAAAATTAAAATAAATTAATCTACCCAATTATTTTTAGTAAAATATTTTTGAAATCGAACAAAAAATATTATGTCCCAGACCTGTTCAATCAAAAAACATTAAAGTAGAATTGTTCACTCAAAAAAAAGTATCATGTCCATATTTTAAACTCGAATAACTGTTTTAATTATTATGATTCAATTTTAAACAACAAATCAAGTCACCTTAAGCGATTTTATGGATTTCAGACATTTTTACAATGAATTATTGTGTCATATATTTTTAATGCAAACAGTTTTTTGCGATTTCCCAACATTCTGATTTGGTGGACATGTTCTTTTTTTAATATTACCTAATTTATCTGCATAATCGTACATTGCAATTTCAAATCGGAATAATAAGAATATTTATAGCCAATCGCTTAAATGAATTAAATTTGAAGTCAAAAGTGATAATAATTGAAGTTTTATTGCTGAAAACATGAAAAAAAAAACATCGGACGACGTTGACAAAACGGGCGAAGCGACCACCTCGAATGAAAGTCCGCTGGCTACTGAGCGAGAGAAGCGAGCGAACTGAGATTCTATTTCTTGCGTTTCCATATACCGAAGTAAAGTGAGAAGCGAATAGCGTTGATTCCTCACCCATAGTGATTTTTTAGAATGAATATACCTACGTCACACACTGGCACACGTTTGATTGTATTGGTGAATTTATTCCCGATTTTCACAAAATATCTTTGATGTGGCCGATAAGTCCTAATTATTATTAATATTATTTTTTCATTCAATGCGTAAATGTATTACGGAGGAATACCTAAAATCTGAACCCAATATTTATTATATTTATATAGATATTAAAGTGTTTAGAAGTAATGTATATATACTAGTTACACATCACAGGGAAGGATTGATTAACTATGCTACGGAAATTGTCACACAACATGACATGCCATTAAATAAATTTCTATGATATTATTGTACATGATAACACGACATTACCACTAATTACCTTACAACTCCTAAAGAACTTTCGACTCCATTATGATATCGCTCTTCTTCCGATGGTTTTATGTCCATTGTCTACTATCTCCTTGAATCCCCAGCCTAGGCATTCCCATAAGCATACTGTCCAATTGACCAACAATCTTTGCAAGGGCCGACCAAGCGGTATATCTCCTAAAGCCTTAGACTTCCATACGTTTTGAGCATTATTTGATCGTATACTATGTGGATAGGGATGATTCTATAAAATTAGTTGGCTCTTACATCATTGATGGTCCAATGATGTAGAGACAAGGAACAGATCTCTTTTATTTTCTAAGTCTGCTGCAGTATCTGCGGCGACTATCAGTCGAAAACGTAATTCATCCGCAATACCTCGTTTTCAAAATACAACACTCGATTAGGGGTTCCAATTTACCGACTTATTCGACTCATTACTTTTTCGGTTATTTTTACAACTGGTCTAAGATAAACTTTACCTGACGATGAAGATAGGTATCTTCAAAACCGGTAGTAAACTCAAAATAAACCAGTGGGGGACACAAAAATATAAAATAAGCGATTTATTTATTTATTTTATTTCTTTTTTTACATAAAACATGGCACCACAAAGTGAAACTAAAGTATTTTTTCGAAGATTCAAGAAATATCATTTATCTTTTTAAATAACTATTTCCATTGTTTACATTCACAAGTTTTATGAAAATAAGTATAGCTTCTTGGCAGAGTCTGAATTTTTAAAATACTTACCTTTACGTATTCTAAATGCTCACAATATAAATACTACCTTGATCAAAAAGTTTAAGGACTTTATTCATAAAATCGAAAATACAAGTTTATTCATCAAAATCGACATGGTCCCCTTCAAAGTACTCCCCATCGACTGCAACGCACTTACGCCAGCGCTTGATCCAATCCTCGAAACACCACTGGTACTCAATTTTCGATATGTCTATCAGAGCCTTCTTCGATTTTTTCATGACATCCTCTCGGGTGCTGTAACGCGTTCCGCGAAGCGGTTTTTTAAATCGGTTGAACAGGAAAAAGTCGCAGGGAGTCAGATCAGGTGAATTCAAAGTCTGCTGGATAGTATTAGTGTTGCTTTTGGTCAAAAACTCGTGGAAATCATGCATTTTGCGATTTCAAAGCGGTCCTTTTTTTGCATGAAATTGAGGTATTTCGGCACCAGTTTTGCAGCGACACGTCTGAGGCCCAAATCACTAACCAAAATGTCTTGAGCGGATCCATAAGCGATGTTCAAGTCCTTTGCCAGCTCTCTGATGGTCAATTTGCGGTTTTCGGCCAACATTTCTTTGATTTTATCGATGTTTTCATCGGTTTTCGACTGCCACTGCGTTCGTCATCCTCGACCGACTCACGATCACTTCTGAAGCGTTCGTGCCACCGAAAAATACTTCTCCAACATTTCCAAGGTCAGCGGACCGTTAAATCCGTTTTTCACACGAAATTCAATGTAAACTCGTTGATGTACAGTTGATTCCATTTTCAAACTTGTATAAAATCGAAAACACGCACAAAGGTAGATGTACTCAGTCAAGCTATGACGCTGAAATCGGAAGTGAAGTGTCAATGATAGATGTGGTAACCTAACAAAAAAAAAAAAGAATTCCAATCAGGTGACTCACAGCGCCACACGGTGGCCGGTCCTAAAACTTTTTGATCCAGGTAGTATTCCTTTTGGAAAAAAATCAGCTTGGCTCGCCCTATATTGATGGGGTCTATCTCGATCAGGGGGGTGTTATGAGATAAGCCCATACCTTTTGATAGCTCCTCTCTTAAGTTTATTTTTTGCTTTTTGTCTTGAGATATATGGTATGTACGAGTTAATGCAATTTCTGTATGTATTTATATATATATTTTTTTTAAATTTTTTTTTTATTTTTTTTTATCCACTTTGCACGGATTTCTCCTGTTACACAAAGAGGGTTTGCTTCTAGCGTTAGCTTATTCGTTAGGAATAATATCAGCCAGGATTCTTCTCATACTGCTAGACGGTACCGAGAATATATCAACCGTGTCATTCAGTTGGTTCAATATCTCTATACCACGGGTGACTGAGTGTTTAGCCATGATATTCGTCCTGTAAGTTGGTATGTAGAACAGAGGGTGATTCCTTGCACGGATATATTTATTGGGTACATATAAACTTAGTGCTTCTAGAATCGCGGGACAGTTAAAGGAACCTTGGAGAACCTTTATTAGGAATATCGCAATGGATTCTTGCCTTCTTGTTTCAAGGCTTCTATAGTTACACACCGTACATACTATGTTGCTATCAATAAATATGAATTTATTTATTTAATGCCCCTATATTAAATGACAAATAAAAGCTTGCGAATAATATGTTTTGATTTAAAAATATTTATTGAAAATTCCTTCAAAGATTTTCTATTTTCTTCCTGTCGAGTGTGACAGCGAGCTGCTACCCCAGGCCCCCTTAGCAGATTGGTGCAAAAGTAATCACTCAGATGTGACCTGTCAAAGCGGATGGGGCCTTGGGCCGCCGCCACTTGCAGCGCAGCGCCTCCCCAAACTGCTAGGTGACGCTTTATGTCATATGGAACGGCGGAGCGAATTTTTTTGGTTTAAATGTCTCAAATAGAATTTTCCTTCTACGTTGATTTTCTAAAAAAAAAGACACAAAAATGATCCATCTCAGATTTAACCTTGTTTCGAAATATTTGATTAAAAATACACACATATGTTATTTAAAACCACGTGTGTTGGGGTCAGAAAAAAAAAGAACGCCAATTTTTCCTGTCATGTCATTCTTCCTTCCCCTTTTCCATATATGTGCATCTTATTTATTTATTTATTTATTTTTTCAAAACAGGCTTTTAGCCCAATTACTTTGAAAATACAAAACATCAAAAAAGAAGAAAAATAACATAGAGGGAAAAAAAATAAGTTAAAAAATTATATAAAATAAAAAATAATGCATATGCATACAAACGAGTAAATACACACAAACATATTACACACATATATTCACAGTCATTTAGGTATGTTGATGAGTGCCTTCTAACGCGCTCAATCTAAGAAGAAAATTTACTTTTGCTTTTGGTAATGTGATATGAAATATGTCAATATCCGAAGCAGTCCCGTTCAGAAGAGTTAAGGCCCTTCCAACAGGCATAGCGGCTGGAAGACCCGTTCTTGCGTATGTTATTGAGAACAGTTCTTGCCGGCGCAGTCTAGTGTAATTGTTAGGAACATTTAACGCTAATCTTTGTAGTAATGCTGGACAGCTCACAACTCCTCGAACGAGTTTGACAACGTTCTACGTGACAACTTATATAATTCATTCTGTTTATTTTTCTCCTTACTGACGGCATCCGTTACCTTGTTGGTAAGACGTCTGTCTTTTGACCCGAAGGTGGTGGGTTTAATTCCCGCAGAAGCCCAGTTTAAAAAAATCGTTTGCAGTCTAGCAGTTTTCACTTAAGCCCTCATAAACATTGCAGTTGCGGGTTCGATCCCCGCTGGAACCCAGATTTTTAAAAAATAGGATTCCAATCTGGTTAACACTTAGGGCCTATAAAAATATCTTTTTGATTGGTTGGAAGAGATTGCCACATGGCAATAAGCTCGCCAGGTTAAAAAAAAACATATTTCTGGTTGGTAGGAGAAGATTGCTTCAGACAATAATTCCACAAGGTGTAATGTACTGTATACAAAAAAGCAATAATGTACTGTATACAAAAAATAGTAATATTTGATTCACTTGGGTGCTGCTATAGCTGCCAGACGTGATTTGTTTCATATTAGTGGGTTCGAATCCCAAGTTAGAGCGCCTTTGAGAAGAGGGCTTTGCTCTCTAAAACGGCACTTCATAAAATTGTAAAAAACTTACCAAAGAAGACGAACTGCGTTTTTATTTGTTGACTTTCCGATATGTTATTATAACACATACAGGTTTAGGTGTAGTACAGTGTTCATACGTAATCATACATTTTGGTGAGACTTCCTAATAAGGGTTGTTTTCATAGGCTTCCTAAAGCTGCATCAACACTTAATAACTTAAAGAGACAAACAAAGATCGATCCAATTGAAACATTACTTGAGAAAATGAACATCGACAAAAAAAGATCGATCTTCATCTTCAATTCAAAAAAACTTTTTGGTCTATCTGGAGTGATGATGTGTGAGGAATTTTATTCGCGTGATGTATACCTATGTTATTGAGGGTCACTGTTTATCGAGGTGATGAGAGTATGGAACGAGGTATTATGATATATGATTAAAAATCGAAAAGAAATATAAATTTATTTTTTCATGTTATATGTCCTCAGTGAGATACAGGCATTTGAAGGGAAGTGTCAATGATAGATGTAGTAACCTAACAAAAAAGAATTCCAATCGGGTGACTGACAGCGCCACACGGTGGCCGGTCCAAAAACTTTTTTAACAAGGTAGTATGCCTATTTAGCTCCCATTACATACAACGGGGCGCCGAATTCAATAAAGGCAAAAGGAGGAAAACAATTTAGGCAGTCGATCGGAGCGTGGTTGTTATTGCGACAGGAGTTTGAGTACTTGGGCTTGCAAGAGGAATGACTTGAGGAAAAGGTTTGTGTGAGCTCTTGAATGTGGTGTTTTTTATTGTTTTATACTTATATTTTTTTTACTTTTATGATTATGTGCGGTACATTGTGGGGTGAATGTTTTGGTCTGTCTGGAGTGATGAAGTGTGAGGAGTTTTATTTCACGTGATGTAGACATGTGTAATTGAGGGTCACTGTTTGTCAGGTTGATGAAAATGTGCAACGGGGTTTTATAAATTAAAAAATCGGAAAGAAGTATCAATTTATTTTTTCATGCTATATGTCTTCAGTGAGTTACAGGCAAAAACCTAGTTTACTGGGGACACGACAAATGAAAGGCAACAAACCCAGATCCATTAAAATTGTGTATCCAAATTAAATTACCTGTTGTTTTTTCACAAATGATGTATATTTATTGTCATGTGTAAAATAAATAAAAATAAAACCGAAACAAATTATTCGCCTCACTAAGAAAGTTTAATATGCTTTCTTTAAAGAATTCTGAACAAGTCAATATCCGAGACCTTATTAAACAGGGACATCCCACAAAACATTTGACAAGTTCTACTTATTGCCAGTCTACAAATTAATATTTCCAGTTCAAACAAATTAAGATATTTATGACAATGGGAAAATATAATTTTCAGCCATGTGTCTATTTTCTGTTGACTTAACGAGTAAGTCTTATATATCGGTCCTCATTTCACAGCCACATAATAACTGTGTATGTTACAAATCTCACCTCAGGATTAATCACCACATTTCTTCACTCATATTCCAGCATCTCTCGCTTTAATCAACCTCTGTTTCTATCTGTATCTTCCCTTAACCCTGGGGATGGCCTGATTTGGAAGAATGGCAATTGAAGACCCCTAATATGGTGTTTGCTGAAAAAAATGTATGATACTTTCAATCTGGTTTCTTCCATTTACCCTGGGATTATGATATAGTTATTATAGAAAGACATGTTTCAAGTTTGTTTAACCCTTAGCACTGGAAATATATATTTTTAAAATACCTTCTTCTAACTCTGGGCAATTCAAAGTAACATCTTTTTTTCAAGAACATTTGTCTGTCAGTAAAATTTGGTGGAGAAAAAATGAAAACCGTTATTGTACGAGTATTTTTGATAATTTATCAGTCTTTAACAGGAAAATTAAAATTAATTTTTATAATTTTGAAGGTTTTTATAGTTGAGTATTTTGAAAATCAAAATCTTGCCAATTTTTCTCAGTGCCCAACTTGAGTTTCAGGAATTTTGATTTTTATGAAGGTTTTACTGAAATTGTTATATCTAAGTAAATATAAAGAATATTATAACAAGACTTCGTACATTTATTTAAAATACTTTGGTAATTAAGCTGAGTATGATATTAACATTTGCGGAGAGCTAAATCACACCCCTCACAAATGTACCACGTCTAACTTATCTTGTTGTGCTTAGCATACGTCTTGATAGTTCTGCAAGATTTTTCTTTTTAGTCAGTTGATGGAATACATATTTTTTTTCCTAGTGTCATTTCAGGTCCCTCAACGTTGACTATCACTTGAGAGTAAGCATCTTTGTCCCCGGCAGCCCGAAAATGATCCCCAACGCTCCTTATACCAGTTCAATCACGTATATTGCGGAGTCAGGAGATTTGCCTCCTGCCAACACCTCTTCGACGCTCTATTTTGCCTTGGATGATCAGGTGCAGTAATTTGTTCTTTTCTCCTTTAACCCTTACAGGCCCAGGTAAACTTCACTTATTTTTACTCAGGCTGCACAAAAAATTAAAAAGTCAAGTTTCTCATAATTTTTTTTAATGTATTTGAAAAATGAAACATACAAATGCTAAATTAACATATTTCCACTTCCTTGGTAGGTCAAGGAACTCCTGGTGAGGTGGTACAATTTATGTACCACTAGTCCATATTTCCACTGGTACTTGTATTACAATGTACCACCAAATAATGCCGAAATACATCCAAGTAAAATTAATTTTTAACCTAAATATAAACTTACCATAATTACTGAAGTCAATTTCATCACAACATAATTATTTTTTATTAAAATTTAATACAAATATACAACGTTTTCTTTTATACACACAAGTCGGCACACCAAGAACAACTAACTGTCAATAATATTAGAAGCTAAATGAATTTGAACAGGACCAGACCTACAGCTGTGCGGACATGAGTCATAAGTATTATATTATACAAAGTGGCACATAACCTGAGCGTTCGTGCAGCAATAGAGAGAGGTTTAATAAGTGGTACATTGCGTGTACCATTGTGTAGTACTGCATCAAAAAAAAGTGGTACATAACGTGGACCACTAAGCCTGTAAGAGTTAAGCACATATGTACCCCAAATAGGTCACCTTTCGGATTTTAATATTAGTCAACAACGCTCTATCAACTTTGGCTCTTTGAAGAACCCTTGTGTTGCTGACAATATCCGTCCAGGGTATCCGTAGCATTCTCCGGTGTATCCACATTTCGAATGCTTCCAGTCGGTTCATACTACCAACTTTGAGGGTCCATGATTCCACTTCATGCAATAACACTGACCAAACGTAGCATTTGACTAACCGTTATCGAAGCGTCAAGTTAAGATGGATGGAATACATATCAACATATATTTAGACATGCTCTTTGACAAGCTGTTTGTAAGAATCTTGCAAATTCCTTATTTTTTTTGGACCCGAAGACCGTTATAGTTTTCCAGATTCATACGTAAAAATCTTCAAGATCTGATACTTCACAGCACATTGATAACGCCATGTCAGAATTTCTATCATTAATCAATCTATGCATATTTTCATTAATCTAGGGCAGGAGAGGCCAACAGGTCGACCCAGAAGCAATTGTTGGTCAATCGCAGCCGTCTTTGTAACTAACAATATGGCGTGTGATGTTGCTAAGTCTCATTACGAGCATGCACTTGGCAACACAGTCGGTTCCTGTCTGCCCTTGGCAACACAGTCGGTACCTGTCTGCCTTTGGAGTGTGTTGTCGTTTGGTTCATCTCTTGTCTTGTATTTCTCCTGGTAAATTGAGTCTACCATCCATCATGCCACACAATAGATATGAATAAACTGTTTTAACTTATTAAGTTTCTAAACAGTGGGGATAAAAGTGTGCATTCCTTTCTTTTGTGAATCCTTCCAATTAAAATTATGAATTTGAAAAATCCATGAGTTGCCATTTTCACGAAGAATGGGGGCACGTTTATTTTTTTATAATAATAAAAAAAAATGTTGTTGCTTAATACGAGTATGTCATTCACATGTAGCCATAACTAAGAAAAATAATTCTGGTAGACATTTTGTATTTCTCCATATCATTCGAAACATTAGTTAAACAGTGATTTAAGAAGAAGTAAAATTAAAAAGTTCAAGTACATGTTATTTTATTAACGCAACAAAATGTGTGTATGGTAAAATACTTATTTTAAAATCACTTACAGTGACTACCGCGCCATTCAAAGTCAGCTGTCTTTTAACAAAAAAAAAGTCATTTTCTGATGGAGAATTCGTGAAAAAAGCTTTCTTGAAAATAACAGTATCTTATGCGTTAAATTTCGAGAATTTGCTAGGTAGATCGCGACTATTTTTCATGTAAAAAGTCGCGAAAACAAACACATTGGCCACCGTTGATCTAGGACATACATGTCCAAATCGTGGCTCGCGGGCCACATGTGGCCCAATTTAAGATTTTGTGAGGCCATTTCGAGGTTTGTAACTTTCTATACATTTAGAATTTTGTTATTGATAAAATAAAAAAACAAATTCCGTGCACGTTAATTATAATAATTTTCACATATTATTAATTTAGTGAGTGACGAATTTATAACATGAGTGTCGTATCTGTAGGCCGGCGCCAGACATTCGTTTGTAGTAATGTAAGTGTTATGCCTGACAGCGCTAGCACTGAGCAATATTGAGGCAACTGGCAATGTGCATTATAACTGTATTTGGCATCACATATCGCTGCGAATAGTTTTTTTTTTAATTAAAAATTATAAAATCGAAGTGTCGAAACAGGTTGACTGGTGAAAACTTAAACTGCCCAATAAACTGAGATGCGCGACGTCCAAATGACCAGTTGACATTTAAAAATGATCGAATAACAAATAACAAATGTTTCATTAATTTTAGAAAGTAATAAAATATTTATATTGTGAGTTGTTTGTTTATTTTTAATATAAAAAACATCATATTATTATTAAGTTATAAAATATTTATGTGTGCCCCATCAAAGACTTGCAATGTTTTATTTGGCCCACCAAATGATTTCAGTTGGACACCCCTGATCTAGGGTATTGTCCACGTTAGAAATCAGGAGAATATCGTTTTAAGGGTTGAATTGTTTACAAAAATATTTGGTAAATGTTAGTAATATGTCTTTTTTAGTTGAGATATCGATCACGTAAAAGCACGGGACCGTGACATAACGTAAATATAGATTATCATGTTAAAACACGGGATACAAAGTATTAAACGTGCGTTTTACCGGCACCGAAAATGTACCGTGTAAAAACATATCTTCCATTTCGTATCAGTCGAAACAAAAAGGGTTTTCCTGAACATATAGGATGGCTTGTCTTTGTGTTTGACATATGTTGAAGCCAAAGACATCAGAAATGACACCGCAATGCCCATTGAAGCGGGGTGCAAAGGTTCTATTCTTACCAAAAGGCGCATGAGTGTGATTGAAGTGAGCTGATCTCGGGTGATGCACGCTTTGGCATTGTCTCAATTCTTGTTTTGAAAACTAAGGAATTTCAAAACTGAAGGATATATTTCAGGTTGAAACATTCCAACTAAGAGATGTCATTTTGTGGACGAGAATTCGTGCAATCTCCACATTTTAAGGTTATTTATTTTATTTTACATTTATTACTGTTTTATTTAACTTGATTGCGTCAACTAGTAAAAAAATATTAATTAAGTCGAAAAATATGTCGGGAGGGATGATCAAAGGGTGGTGTGGCGATTTCGAGACACAGCAGAGACCAACGATGTTCAGCATTAATTATGCGATGACGAAGAAAAAGAGGAAGATTCCTTTGACTATCATTGCTTTTAGTCTCTGGAACCAGTTACTTACTTATATCGGGTGGCGCAACAAGAACTGCAAATTTAAATTTGCCGCCATATTGCAGTTGTCAAACGTATAATACTTATAATGGACATACGTCCTCTAAATAAGCTATAAATTAACACTTGCCTTACTGTGCTAAAAAATTCCGCCAGCCACGGTGCTGGACGCTAAGCGTCCAGTGAATGTGTGTTTTTAAATTAAAATTATGCAAAATCTGCTAGGCTATTTTTTGTAATTAGCTATAAAAATTAATTTATTATGTATTAAAACGTCAAATAATCAAATAAATTATAAGTCTTGGTCACCCGCTATCCATCACAGGGTGGCAAGAGTTAATCATACAGTGGTACACGATTGCAGAGCTTAATTTAAATTTAAAATTGCAGTTCTTGTTGCGCACCCTATGTATGGTAATACCATAGTTGACGTTCTTCCAAAACTGAATTAAAAAACATCTCACCTTCCTTTAATAACATAACGTGTTTTTCATCGTTTTCCATCATCCTTCTTCCCAATCTTCCTTTTCTTCTCCTGACTATAGATAATCTTACAAAAAATTTATATATTTTTATTTTGTAATATTTTTAATCTACTCGTAATTAATAATAATGGGTTCCATTCCCGAGTTAAAGCACCCTTAAGGAGCATCTGTTATCTAAACGGCGCTGTATAAATTGTCATTTTATTATTATTTTGTACGTTTCCAAGGAAAATTATAGTAGAAGTCTTAATAAATATGACTATGCTGGTCACAAAAATAATCCGCTAGCGATCAATTCAAATCCCAATATAAATTCACTCTAGATTAGTTCTTTCAACTCGAGCACAGCCAAATTAAGGATGTCTTTTAGCAATACACAATATCCCCTCCATAATGCAGACTTTCGTTTATTCATCTTTTCATTGTATCATCACCCTCTTTGCTCCAATCTAGTATGATTGGTTTTTTTTCTAGTCCCCAAGTTCTTTTGTACGAGGAAACGGGAGCAAAGCTAGAAGCATGTAGGTTGCTTTGTAAAGAAATGATTATTTAATGACCCCTCGAATGATGATAGTACGATTTGGCCCGAGATTCCCCTTCGGGGGTATAGTACAATAAATTGGACCGAACTAAAGATTAAATTGATTTTTAAAGATTTCAAAAGAGGAAAGTTTAATTGATTGGCCTAATTGTCAAATCGTTTAACAACATTAATATGTGAGTTATTTAAAATCAATGAATACATTTTTTTAATAAACAATCCACCCAAACTAGGTTGATTTGTACCGCCGAAACCAAGTTAATATTCAATTATATGAGTCAACACATTAAACCTTATTTAAAAAAAATTACAGTTCTCTACAATTTCAAGGTTCAATTGATTAAGCTTCAAAAATTACAGTTCTCTACAATTTCAAGGTTCAATTGATTAAGTTTAAAAAATTACAGTTCTCTACAATTTCAAGGTTCAATTGATTAAGCTTCAAAAATTTGTAAGTGGAAAAAATCCACGAAGAATTAATAAATTTATTTCTGTCACGTTGTTGAGTCACGTCAGTCTGTCAAGGGGACGTATTTATTTATTATTTGAAAATATAAATTACCCTTAAGTGTTTGTTTTAAACAAGTAACCATTTGCTGAACAAAAATACAGCAATTAAAAAAATCCTAACAATTCAGAATTCATCATATGACTTATGATCATTTCACCTGAAAAGAGCCTTGAAGTAGGAGTTAGAAACATTTGTAGTGGGGATTAATTTATTTATTTAATTAACGACACAACAGTGTCATTATATACAAATGAACATGTGACAGGTTATACACGTACTTAAAATTATTGACAAATAATACAAAGCTTTATCTTAAACTAACATGAAGATACAAAAAGCAGTAGTAATAATAAATTACAGGCATTGTTTTAAAATTATTTAATAATTATAATATAATTATTAAATAATTTTAAAACAATGCCTGTAATTTATTATTACTACTGCTTTTTGTATCTTCATGTTAGTTTAAGATAAAGTTTTGTATTATTGGTCAATAATTGTAAGTACGTGTATAACCTGTCACATGTTCATTTGTATATAAAGACACTGTTGTGTTGTTAATTAATTAAATAAAACTAGAGGAAATTAATTTGTTCTAGGGTAAGAAAGGGAAGAAAATGAAAGTTAGGATGAAAGGATATTCTGACTGATGTAATATTTTTTCAATTCTATCTTAAACATTAAAGTGTACAATTGCGATTTCTTTCTACCAACATTGTATTTTTATATAGTTATTTGCCCTGGATTTGATGATGCTTTTTTTAATTTCATAATTTGTTTTTTTTTTGTAGGGCATGTCCAGATACTCGTCGATTGCCTACATGGAATATACATGAATAACATGAATATACAAAAAGCAGTAGTAATAATAAATTACAGTCATTGTTTTGAAATTATTTAATAATTATATGTACTCGTATATTTAAGTTCAATATGTGTTATGTATGTATACCACAAAATATTACCAAACTTCACCAAGCAGACTTACGTAATTGTCCAAGACTTATTTTATAGAGGTAAAGAACTCAGATTTGTTTTTAGTGGAATAACGCATACATAGAACAAATATTGGATTTTTTTTTAATTTTTTGGGAATTTTATGGATAGATATTGAGATATAGAAAACACATGGCCTCATTAGTAGAACGAGATGCAAGTTGCTTTGCAGAATCAAAACCTTCCTACATGTTGATGCAGGGTTACTCAACTCCAGAGGCAAAGTATTGTCCGTAGAAGATCTCCCTGGTGTTGTTTGTTAGACGCGTATCTTCCAGCCCGGGGATGCGGTTCGTTTCCACTTTTACCCATTTTTTTAAAAGAGCTCCAGTGTGGCTTTCCCTTAAGTCCTCGTTAAAATCTTTCTGATTAGTTTGGAGAGATTGCCACATTGCAATAAGTTCACTAAGTCATTATAGATACAATATAATACAAATATAATTGATAGAATAACAAAGTATTTTTTATTTTCAATTCTTAAATGGAGTTTCACAAAGTACTCGTATATGCCGAAACCTTTGATATATTCAAATAATTTGATTTTGATTAAATATGCAAACCTGGATATGTAATTTGATCCACTGGACCACTGAATTAATGATTAAAAGTTCAAAATTTATGAAAGAAATTATGTAAAAGCATTTGAACTTATAACAGCTAATAATTCGAAAGCTTTTACAAACTTTCATGAAATACGTACATAATGAATAGGGGTGAATTGAAAACTCTATGTTCCCTCATCACCGAGGGTTTGGAGGAAGGAAACCGGAGGACGGTTGGAAGGAAGTGCTCCAGGCAAGTTATAATTGGCCGGCTCCAAGACGATAGTACTTGGAAAGCTTTCAGCTTTTCAGGAAATTATTAAAGACATTTTCAGACGCTCAAAGCGGAAATTGGAGCGCGGTTAGTGAAAAAATAGTTTTTTCTCTTTATGAAAAATATATTATCTTTATAAAAATTTTATATTTGAAATAATTTTTCTTGCAAGTAAAATATTTCATGTACGAGTATTATATGCTATTATACGAGTATATAATTTGAATTTCGTACAGTCCTCATTGACTTTATTTTCTATCGCCACACACTGTTAGATATCCCTCGTAATTGTTTCACTATCTAAGAAACTATTACCAAATTGCAAAATTTCTCAACTTGACCCAATCTTTCGTTATACACTCTTATATCACACTTGCTTTTTCTTTCACATTTAGGAAATAAAATACATTTGAGAGAGAAGCTATTGCGATAAGTTCTGAATAAATATTTTTTTTATTGCCTTTGACAAATGTTCGTGTTATAGATTAATTTATCAAATAAAAATAAAATTGAATAGATATGTCACCATTTTATAATATTTAAAAAAAAATATTCCCTGTTTGTTCAAACTTTCTGAATTATTTCGTAATTTCATTAATATCAAAATAACTTATTTAACAAAAGTTAACATTTTTTTTATATCAAGTCAGCTATATGACAAACAACTTTTTTATTCAAAATGTCAAACTCGAAATTCCATCGTTGGCCATGTTTGTGCCCTCGCCTACCTGGGGGTTGCCAGACATAATAAAAATAATAAGTCGACAAAATCCGGGAAACAAGTTTGATATGATTTTTCCCCACTTCCCACACCATAACTCCCTTTTGGCGGAAAAATACCGCCTGCCCATTGGCTGGATGGAAAACTCAGTTATTTGTACATATATATGCAAAAGAGAACCAGCTAATAAAATCGTTTTATTTTAGATATAGTTAATTCAAATGTGCACAAAAAATTCAATGGTGAAAATTTTGGTTTTATAGTTAATATAGGACTCCGAAAATGTTAGATTTTATATAATCTACAATAAATTAAATGATTTACTTGTTGGAATTAAGTAAAAGACAATAAAGCATTCTTTATATTAAATATAAAATATCTTTAAAATATAACATTTTTTAGAATGCATAAACCAAAATATAATGCATGAAAATGCCAATGTATAAAAACGATATAAATATAGTACAATCAACAGTATGTTATAAAACTTGAGTCGGAAAAATCAAAATCTCTCTCCAAGGCAACGAAAACAGCAAAATGATAGTGTAAATTACAGAAATGTTAGTGGGTTAGTCGGTAAAACACTTGTCTTTCAGCCCGGAGGTTGTGGGTTTGATTGCCGTTGGCATATTTTTTTATTAAAAGTTTGGTTTTTCCTTCTGGTTTATTTAAACATCCCCTTCCTGTGCTAAAAAAAATCCGCCCGTTCCGGTGATGTGTATTCAATACACATGTAAAAATGAGCGATTTAAATTCGAAAAAAAATAAGAATATTCATAGCCAATCGCTTAAATTAATTAAATTTGAAGTCAAATGTGATAATAATTGAAATTTAGTTGTTGAAAACATAAAAAAAATATCGGCCGACGTTCACAAAACGGGCTAAGCGACTACCTCTGCCCAAAAGCTACTGAAGCGAGCGAACTGAGGTTATATTTCTTGCGTTCCCATATACCGAAGTAGAGTGAGAGTGAGACGTGAAAAGCGTCGCTTCCTCATCCATAGCATTTTTTAGAATGAATAATACCTACGTCACACACTGGCACACGTTTGATTGTATTGGTGAATTTATTCCCGATTTTCACAAAATATCTCTGATGTGGCCGATAAGTGCTAATTATTACTAATATTATTTTTTCATTCAATGCGTAAATGTATTACGGAGGAATACCTAAACTCTGAACCCAGTATTTATTGTATTTATAGAGATATTAAAGTTTTTAGAAGCAATGTGTACTTGTTACACATCACAGGGAAGGAAGGGTTAACATCTTTCTGATTGTCTGATCGATATGTTATCCATGTAGATGGAAGACGCCTGTGCGTATATTAATTTATTATGAAAAAACCGTTTCACTTCAACTAACACACATTTTTGACAGATTAAGCTCAGAGTTCCTATAGCGACAGATTGAACTTTTGTTTGCAAGTTTTATATTGATAATAGATATATAGGTTTATTGATAGCAACACAGTATGTACATATATAAATACATTCCAAAATCGCACATACATCTCAAGAGAAATAGCAGAAAACACATTTAAAAGAAAAGCTATAGAAGAACTTGCCGAACTTAACCTGGGATACAAGATGGGCGACAATATGCTTAACATCACATACTATGCTGACGATGCCACCATCATAGCCGAATCAGAGGAAGACCTGCAACAAATGCTACATCGATTCCACACTGCTTCCAAAAAATACAACATGTCTATCTCCATCAGCAAGACTAAATGCATGACTCTAGCCAGAGAGCAAGTTGGATGCGGTGTGGCGATCGACGACACACCGATTGAACAAGTAACAAAATTTAAATACTTGGGTGCTAGCATAATGTGCAATAATGACCTCTATGGCGAAATGCTTGAACAATCACAAAAGGCCGCAGCTATTTCCGGATGTTTAAAGAACACTATCTGGAAAAAACAAGCATATGAACATCCAAAGCAAGGTGAGGATATACAAGACCTGTGTCCGTCCCATAATGACATACAGCATAGAGTCCAGAGCCGACACTGTCAGAACCAAAAATCTCCTTCGAACCAGCGAAATGAAGGTACTCAGGAGTATCGTTGGCAAAACCCTTCGTGATAGAGTACGTAACACAGAAATCCAAAGGACGTGCGAAGTTGAAGATATTGTCAGATGGGGACGACAGAGAAGAAGGTTCTGGAACGAACACGTATCCAGAAAGAATGGTGGAATCAATAGCCGTAAGAATGGTCAGGACAGTATCCCCCAAGCAAGCAGACCTCCAGGACGACCTCCCAAAAGATGGAAAGACAGCTGGCAGTCGACGTCGCAAGAGGCAAACAATGATGCAGGACCATAACAGGCCAACAGGCCTAAAATAAGATGAAGAAGAAGAAGAAGAAAAGAAAAGCTATCAAAACGTCTGGGTTCATCTCATAACATCCCCCAGGCCGAAATACACTCCATCAGTATAGGGCGAACCCGGCAGCGGGGACATCATATCTTTTTCAGCCCACACCCTCGTACGTGTGGATTATGAAAAAAAAAAACAAAAATTAATAAATTGCAGAAAAATATAAAATTAACCCCACAAATACAACCTCGGATTAATTCAAATAAATAACTATATGTTCTTTGACAGCAACATAGTGAGTACACATATGAAATATTCTGAAATCGCGAATATACAATATCTTAAAATAAATTGCAGAAAATACTTTTCAGAGAGAAGCTATTGAAAGGTCTTGGCTTCTATATTGCGGTGTTACTTAAAAGCACTATAAGAATTTTGTGATAAGCAGCATATGGTATACGAGTAATCTACAGAGCAAGCTAGACTTAGGAGATATCTGCATACACCGCAAGGGACACGGCGTGATAATATGTATATATGTATGTATTTTCGGTGTATAAAGTACACCCTGGCAGGTTTATTGACCAGGGGCAATCTCGTGCAACCAAAAGAGACAACTTAAAGACACTGTTAAAGCCACCTTAAGTGAACACCACACAAATGTTATCAACGTGAATCGAATGAAGACAGGCGTTTCACCAACAGACTAAGGTGACAATAGGTGGAGAAGATCGTCTTTTCGTTTCTGAGGTGTTTTAAGAACTCCTGCATCTACACATAGTTCTCCCGACAGGTATTCGTAAGAGCCCCTGCGTCTACACATAGTTCTCCAGACAGGTATTCGTAAGAGCCCCTGCGCCAACACATATCATATTGTAGTTTTCAGCGTCTTTCCAATCATGGATTAGCGCTACGCTCAAACAGAGATTGTCTATTGGCCTTTCCAGTTCACCGCTCCTCTTTCTTTACGTCGTCCTTTACTGTCCATGCAGTGAGACTCTGGAATCAGTTACAAACCAATATAAGACTCGCTCCGTCCTTGGCATGCTTTAAGAAGCGACTGAAAAAACTCTTAATTTCTAGTCAGTAAAATAACGTGTTTCGTTTCTGATTTTTCTTTTCCTTTCCTCTCCACCATCCTTTCCTTTCCTTTTGATTGATGATATCTCACTTTATATAAAAAAGAATGTTCGGGTGCTTGTCCGTCTTTGTGGGGTTCGTGGAGATTTGAATGATTTATGCGACCACGTAACTTGCTTCATTTACTTTTGTATGGTTGGTTGGAAGAGATTGCCGCCTGGCAATAAGGTCGCCAGATTGTATTTGCAATAAAAGTGTTAAATAAATATATAGTTCTCCCGACAGGTATTCAGAGCTCCTGCGTCTACACATAGTTCTCCCGGCAGGTATTCAGAGCTCCTGCGTCTACACATAGTTCTCCCGGCAGGTATTCTTAAGACCTCCTGCGTCTGTCTACACATAGTTCTGCACATACCCGAACTCCTTTCTTCATGTTGCGTTAAACATTAATTTCATTAATCTATTAATTTATAACATTTTTATTCCTCGTTTTTTCATACATTGACACTCCGCAGTTTTTTTCAAAGTGCACACATCTCCACATCATTTATTTTACTTGTATCCTTCTGCCAATCCGCTTTTTAGTTGCATACGTCAAAATGGGCACCAATACACTATTATGTATCGTAATTTTTGCTACAGTGCTGTTATTGTATACACCATTAACCTGTTCACCACGTTAAAAATCAAATTCCACGAATCCTGTGCGCGGCACAATTTCAGCGTTTTTTAATTTCTAAGTTTAAACACATATTTTGTTTAGAACCACTGATATTTGATTACAACACCAAGTAAACATGACACTTAAGTAATTTTCTGATAATAAATAATAGTCATTACTCTTAAGGAGACTCATTAAATAAAATAGATAAACTTAACATTACGTAAAATAAACAAAGGAATGCTACGATCAAATCAATGCTTCATGACACTCACCCAATCAAATGCATATAGCACTAGTAATGTTTATTAACGTAAGAGAGACTTAGTAATGTTTATTTACGTAAGAGAGACTCATCGCAGGACTCGATCCGCGCGACCGGTCGTTAATGCTGGAAATATTGAGAAACCAAAAAAATTCGGCGCTCTGTTTATTCAACAATATCTCATAAACTAATATATTATTTGACAAGGTTTTCAGAGATGTCGCTAGAATAAAGATTATTTTAAATTTAAGTTTAATTTGTATTCCGGTTTTGTGTCATTTTTTTTAAGTATTTGTGATTTGAAACTTGGATTGTCGTCAGATCACAGGCGTTTGTGCTCCCCGCGGGGAACACGTTAAGTGCTCAGTTTACCTTGATCCCTGTCGCTACCTTTCTTTCAATGTACCTTTGAACTCGCCCATCGCACGCAAACATACTGCCCAGATAACAGAACACATCAACCTACTCTAATTTAACCCATACATTTTGGATGCTTTTTCCAACACCTCTTTCTATTGTTTACATTATTTTCTTCTACATTAATTAAGGTTTACATTATTTTTTTCTACATTAATTGAGGTTTACATTATATTTTTCTACATTAAGTATTTTACTAGATATCTCTCACAAACCTCGCTCTTATATGTTTTCTCAAAAAAAAAGTAAAAGAAGTGCTGGATTGTGGGTTGGATCATTTAAGCATATATTGTTCCATTTATATGGCTCAATGCGTACGGCGTATCCAATCTCGGGTTGCCATTATAAAAAAAATAATAAATAATAGGGCTGAGACATTTTTCTTTAGCGGTATTGAACTTTCCTTGACGCATTTTCAATTCAACTCATTACCATATTTAACAGAGCTGAATTCATACTTACTATCAATATTTTTTTCATAAGTAAGAAATAAAATTTGGATATTATAATCATAGATTTGTATGTGAAGGAACTACAGGGGTCAATAGATGGCATACATACATTACCCGGCGGTAAGTAATACACACCGGGCTTCAGAAATAAACTGTTGGCCATAATCACATGTTTTTTTTGGACTATTTATGTTTGGTCCTATTACGAATTAGGGAAACCTGTATTGTGCAAAGGACCTGAAAAAAATAATTAATAAATGGAGTTTACATCGAAATAAATTATCATTACGGAGTCTCATAAGTACAGTACCCGGCGGTAAGTAATACACACCGGGCTTAAGAAAGAGACTGTTGGCCATAATCGGTTAACTTCGGCTTTGTAGAGCGTTTTCTCTGTCATTCATACACGTGTTCCGTTGCGAGACTGTAAGCGCATCGTGCGACAGAGACGACGCTCTACAAAGCCGAAGTTAGCTGATTATGGCCGACAGTCTCTTTCTTAAGCCCGATGTGTATTACTTACCGCCGGATACTTGTATGTTGAATTGAAATTTATGCGGATCGTTGCATGTTGATAACACAGAAGTGTTAACGGTGTGCTACAATTGTCTCACTTCAAGCGTGCCATCAGATCCAATATACCGATGTAGCCGCTGAGTTGCAATGGCTTACTCAACAGCAGGTGTGCAAGGGGTTTCTCACTTAAAGAGGAGAAAAAAATAAAGAAGATAATAAAACTTCACGACATAACTTCGCTTCTCAACTGACTTGACGTTGAAATGGCGAGGAGATCCTCGACTACGAGGCCCAGCAACGGCGAGTGTTAAAGGGACGCTCTACAAAGCCGAAGATAGCCGATTATGGCCGACAGTCTCTTTCTTAAGCCCGATGTGTATTAATTACCACCGGGTACTGTACACATATTTTTATCCATGTGTTAATTTATCATGTGTTCATTCGATATGTTGAATATTGTCTTTAATGTATCCGCATCTCTATTCCGGATACGTAGAGAGGTTCTATCTATACGAAGATTGAATAAACCAAATAATAATAATAAAAGGACAATTTATATAGCGCCGTTTGGAGAGCAGCCTCTTCTATATAACGCTGTAACTCAGGATTCGAACACACTTCATTTCTGACGTCTTCATTCCATCTTCTTTCAAACATTCTTCTTCTTCCCAGTGTCATGTCAGGTCCCCCCAACGTTAAATATCACCTGAGAGTAGATATCTGTCCCCAGCAGCCCGAAAAAAATGCCCCTTATGTCAGTCCAACCACGTATATTGCGGAGCCAGGAGATTAACTTCCTGCCAACATTTCTTCGGCCTTCTCTTTTGCCTTGAATGATCAGGTGCAGTAATTTTTACTTTGCTCCTCTAAGTACATGACCCAAGTAGGAAACCTTTCTGATTTTAATACTAGTCAGCAACTCTCTATCTTTGAAGAACCTTCGTGTGGCTGACCATATCCATTCAGGGTATCCGTAACATTCTCCGGTACATCAACATTTCAAATGCTTCCAGTCGGTTCATACTACCAACTTTGAGGGTTCATGATTCCACTCCATACACTAACACTGACCAAACGTAGTATTTGACTAACCGTTATTGAAGTTTCAAGTTTAGATTATCATCGCAGAATACGCTTTTCATTTTATTAAAAGCCGCACGAGATGATTCAATTCTGCACTTGAATTCGGTTTCTGGGTCGAATTTCAAACATTGACACTTCAAAAATTTACCTCTGTTCACGTATCTCCACAAAAAAATAAAAACACTCAATCACGAATAATACAATTCGTCTCTGTAAAAATATGAAAATATTTCTTGAACATTTTTCCAATTGATTTGGAACAACCCCCGAGTAGGGGATCGAGTGGGATGGAGCACTGGTATAATTTGGTATTCTTTCCTCGGATACTTTTGCGCAAACTTATTACATTACCACCCGCAATTCTATAAAAATGTAAAAGGGGGCGGTGGGACTGCTCGATGTTAAGGAACCGCAGTACTTCTGCCGCTCGCCGCTAGGCGGTGTGAGGTGAGAAGATTACTTTCTGCTTTTTCAATTTTTCACTTGATTAGATAACAGGAGGATACTTTTGATATTTGATAACTGGAATGTCTCGTTTTTTTCTTCTTTGATTAGTTTTTAAGAGTACTTCTTTTTCTTTTTCGATTCGTTGATAATTTTGACTTTATAAGCAAAGTAAATGTGATGTTTGGGTGAAGAAAATTAAACCCAGTAGATAAATTAGTAATCCGTGGCCTAGTTGGTAAGACATCTGTCTTCTAATCCTGATGTTGCGGGTTCGATTTCCGCTAGAATTCAGATAAAAGAAGTGGTTTTAGACTGGTTTTCACTTAAAGCCTCATAAACATATCTCTGGTTGATTGGAAGAAATTTCCACAAGTTTGTATTACACTTTGTTGTGTACATTACAACCTGGTGGACTTATTACCTGTGGCAATATATTCCAACCAACCACCAGGAAGATGAAAGAAAAACCTAAGGGTGTTAATAGATAATAGTCTCTCATGGCGAGATCAAATAAATGAGGTAAGCCGAAGGATCTTCTTCAGCCTTCATTCCCTTAAAGTGTTGCAAAGATTCCTGCCTACTAAAACCAAAATTGTACACGTACAATCTCTGCTCTTTCCGATTCTTAACTATGCGGACGTCTGTTACTTGGATGTTACAGAGGAACAGTTGGACAAATTACAGCATCATCAAAATGTGTGACTAAGATTTATTTTCAACCTACGAAAGTACGATCATATAACTTCATACCAGAAGGCACTGAACTGGTTGAATGTAAGAAAAAGACACCAAATTCATATACTGTCTCTATTGTATAATATCATTAACTGTCCCGTCACCCCTTCTTATCTCGCCGAAAGTTTTCAGCATCTTTCCATCTTTCATGGATTAGCGCTACGCCCAAACAGAGATTGTTTTTGGCTTTTCCAGTTCATCGCTCCTCTTTCTTTACGTCGTCCTTTACTGTCCATGCAGTGAGACTCTGGAATCAGTTACAAACCAATATGAGACCTGCCTTAACTATAAATAATATATTATACTATATAAGACTCGCTCCGTCCTTGGCATGCTTTAAGAAACGACTGAAAAAACTCTTAATTTCTAGTCAGTAAAATAACGTGTTTTATTCCTGATTTTTCTTTTCCATTCCTCCCCACCATCCCTCCCTTTCCTTTTGATTGATGATATCTCACTTTATATGAAAAATAATGTTTGGGTGATTGTCCGTCTTTGTGGGGTTCGTGGGCATATGCTCACGTACGTGTTTATGGATTTCGTGGGGATGGATAGTCATTTTAATGATTTATGCGACCACGTAACTTGCTTCATTTACTTTTGTCTGGTTGGTTGGAAGAGATTGCCGTCTGGCAATAAGCCTGGCAGATAGGATTTGCAATAAAAGGGTTAAATAATAAATAAAGATCTTCAAGAGGCCTTTAGTGAAAAGCAGATTAGAATCCTTTTTTAAACAATATTTATAAATCTTAGTTCCAGCGGGAATCGACCTGCAACCTCTAGGCTGGGAAACCAGCATCTTACCAAGTAGGCCACGAAGGCTGTATTGAATGCAAAGAAAATGTTATAAATTATTCGCTCGGGCGTTGCTAGACGTGATTTGTTTAGTAATTGCGCGTTCGAAACCAGAGTTAGAGCGCCCTTGAGAAAAGTATGGTCTCTAAAACGGTACTGTAAAAAATTGTCCTTTGAATTTGAATCTCGTTCTATACCTGAGGGGGGAGGGGGGAATTGTCACGTGGTAATCTTTTACAACATACATACATTACCCGGTAAGTAATACACACCGGGCTTAAGAAAGAGACTGTCGGCCATAATCGGATAACTTCGGCTTTGTAGAGCATCGTCTCTGTCATTCATACACGTGTCCCGTCGCGATTTGTTAGCGCATCGTGCGACAGAGACGACGCTCTACAAAGCAGAAGTTAGCCGATTATGGCCGACTGTCTCTTTCTTAAGCCCGATGTGTATTTCTTACCGCCGGTTGCTGTACCTTCATGCTATTTGCCTGTCGAGGTAGGCAGAGATACCAGACTTTTCTATCGCGACACACACATCATTCACTTCTTTTACATCCTTTCACCTTCCCATACAGATCCTAAGATTTCTCTGGCTTTCTACGTTCTCTTCTTACAGAATATCCAGTTGATCCAACCATACTTTCCTTGGTCTTCTAACACGCCTTTCACTCATATTTGCCCTATAGATTTGTTTTCTTAGTATTTATTCATTCATTCGTTCTTCATGCCCAAATCATCACATAAAAAATAAGAATAGATCAAATGAATATGCCAATCCATCGATAACATGCCATTTTTCTTCCAGATTATTAACATCGGTAACTTAACGTAAAATAATCTGGCAGATATTTAAACTAATAAGTATTTTTAATGAAAGTACCTATATCATATATGCATTAATAATTTAATAGTAAAACTCATAAACCACTCAAGAGCCAAAAAATACGTAAAGCGTTATAAGAAGAAAAAAAACTGTGTGGTATTTGAGTAAACTGCTTGTGTAGATATGCCCAGTGACATCTTTGGTTGTAAAACAGAATCACTTTTAGTTTGAATTCACATATATGCCATTTATGAGTATATATATTGTTGGTAGACTGTTTTTCCATAAAAAAAAACTAAATTTGGTTTTTATGTGGTTTATAATTTTTACTCTTCAATTGTGGAAATGCCCCTCTCGGCAAAATATTTTATTCCGCAATAATGTACAATAGTTACAACTAATTATTTGTATAAAGCCTCTATAACAATACTAAACAGATTGGGTAACCAGTATGGACATTTTATGGACTTCTATATGAATGATTACTTACAACTGTAAAATAAAGAAGTTATTCTTGTCGAGATGAATAAAATAAATCACATAGGTTTGCTTTTTTATTGTGTTTGACTCGTCTTAGAGAGGTTTTCTTTTTTGTCTATTGTAATATGTAATGTTCTTCTCAACATATCTCAATTGGAGATGCAGACACATCTAAGAACATGGACGGGAGACAACATCGACTTTGGGTTCATTAATTGAGCTTTTGGGCTTAGAACCACTGAAGTACGCCCAAAACTAGCAGTTCGTCATTGCACGTGTTGGAAAACTATCGTACTTGAAGAGGTAACAATACTCGGAAAGTTTAACACGTACGAGTATTTAGCAGACAGGGAATCTTTTTGTTTTTCTTTTTTCAAATAATATCGGAAATCATTTAGGCTGTATAGGTTTAGACTCTTCAGACCTGGCGTCCATTATAATAGACATAGAGTTCATATGCACGTTGTGGTATATTTTTGTTCCCAAATATAACGAATGAAGGATTGGAGATACTGTATTATCGACTTCAAACGCTTTAGGCGCCATCTATCTAAACTAATACGGCAATGTATTATATATTTGGTGAAAATAATGCACACTCACAAGCAAGAATATTTTTTAAAACATTTAATTTATAAAAAATTCCGATTTTGTACACAAAATGTGAAAATACACACTTTCTATTCATCGGGATTCGAACCTAAAGCCTCGTGGTAGACGCTAAACTTTTTACCAATTAGAATACGTAGGGTATATGTATGTTATGTCAAAGGTAAAAAGCCCCACTAATTGACGATAGGTGTTTCAATTTGATGGGAGGTGAAGTTAATAGTAATGGAATGACACCATTAGTCTAAATAAATCAATGAAAACATTAACAACTGAAGGGGCGCCCTTAATAGAAACTCCTGAACCATCAAATGAACTAACCATCCGCTGTTGGAGGCACCATCTATCTACCCTTCGTCATATTTTATACAGCCAAAGCAAAAGTTATACGTCACTTTTAAAGTATTTTTTTTAATAAATTATTTTTTTATTACTAATGTTTTTTTTATTTAGGGTATGACAACAAAAAACTACAACTTTACAGAACACGTAATAACACATAATCACGCGTTTTTGTACAAAAATTCTACACGTACATACAGTACATAAAATTCTACACATATACATAAATATACATACACGTAAAAATACTAAAAGAAATAAGAAACGCAATATTCATTGGGTGCGAGCAAAAATATGGCGTTGACTAAATCAAATCTTTCCCGTGAAGGATAACCGAAAAATATAGTTTTAAGTTGTTGATATTTTACATTTTAATTCGTTTTAAGTTGTTAATATTTTACTTTTTGATCAGTTTTAAGTTGTTGATATTTTACAGGAAATTCTGGTGAAGTTCCCGAAGTGCACCTCACTTTTGGCTTGCTCCTCCCTGTGCAGAATATCTTGGACGAATGACAAGATGTCTTTTTTGCAGGTGTCCTTAAATCTAAGCGTAGGACGTCCCTGGTTCCTCTTGGTGTCTGCTATTGAACCATATTTTTGGGGGCGTCTTACTTCGCCCATTCTTACTACATGGACAAGATACCAAACTTTTGTTTTAATTTGAGGGTCACCACTGTAATAAAAATACATGGGTTATTAAATAGGCTTTGCTTTGTTAAATTCGCTTAATTTTATTCTTAATCTATTCTCCATAAGATCATAGACAACTCAATTCCCCATAAAAGCATGGACAGTGTAAGTTATATTTCAAAATGCTATTCTTCAACCTGCATAACTACCAGTTTAATGTTAATATCACCCTTAATCATTAATTTATAAAGGATTTGTTCGGCTTCTTTTAGTATTTTTCCGTGTTCATGTCATAAAGAGCGTGGACGGGAGACAATATATTCGGAACTAGTAATCAAGCTTTCGAGTTTAGAATCTTTGTATTGTGCATGTAACTCGTGGTTCGTCTTTGCATGTAATGACAAAACTAGCATACGCTCACACATATACATGGCGCGTGCAAATGTTGTTACCAAACAAAATTTTATACTAGACTGGGATCCTATTTTTTTTTAATTTTGAATATTGGGAATCGAACCCGAAACACCAACACGTAGGTCGTAAAGTTACTACTAAACTACTATTATGCACTATTACCTTGGAAGAAAAGAAAATTTGAGTAATCATTTCATGTTTACTTTCGTAAGCGCTGTATAACGAGGGCAACATATGGCATACAATATCTGATATCAAAAATCCCTTTAATAGAACAATCACTCATTGTCAAACATGGGATTGTTACCCCTCCCTACATCAATGCATTATTTGAGTACTACGGAGGGAACATGTACCGCTGAATGGCGAGGGTTTTTTTAATGTTTGATTATTATTGTCTGAGGGATCATTGATAAAAAACGAAATGGCTGGAAATAACATAAATATGAGTGCATTTTATACTCACCCTTCAGGGAGATATCATTTATAGTTTTTGTGCAGCGGTAAATGATGCAAAGCTATAATAATAGCACATGGTTAATTTTTATTTTATGACTGAACTTGATACAGCTCGATAGAGTTTTTATGTAATAGCACGCGTGACTTTTTGTGCAAGGAAATTAGACGTTGAAGAATGACGACCTCTTTGGCCCAGTTGATAAGACGCTAGTCTCCCAATATGGGAGTATTGGGGTACGAGAAATGTGCTCACAGAATCGAATGACTCGTCTAGAACATATTGTCGACAATCTGTCGGTGGTTCTCAGTTCTTCGAGATTGGAGACGTTAGTTCGCGTTGCAATTCATGGAAACCGTAACATCCTTCTTCAGCACAAATACATCCATTAATACATATTTAGGAACTGCGTTCCTTAAAGGAGAGATGATGGGGATGATTTGTTGATAAATAAAATACTCGCCGAAATCGGAATGTGTAAAGAGGAGTTTTATTGACAGACTTCGGTATTTATAATATTCTTGAATGTGTGCGGGAATGCGCGCACGATATACCGCTGTCTCGTTTCTGCATTTACAATACGATTCTTGTCGCGTGTAGGTATTCATTCTGTTTTGGGAACCGGCGCGACAGATATGTTGCTTTCTCGTTTTAACATGGAATGCGCTCTCCGATTGATAGTGAGTTGAATGACCGATGCATGGACTTTGTTCATTGCTTGTCTCGGCTTTGTGAAGCTGTGTAAAGGACGTCTCGTGGGTTCAGTGACCGCGCATGCGACCGCCACACATCCATTCTATGTTTCTTGCTTGCTCTTATAGTTCAAGTTTCCGTGCCATACATGAATATTGTGAAGACAAGTTTCATTTTTTCCGGATCCGTTGGAACCCAGTTTTTTTTTAAATAACGGATTTGAGTCAGATTTTCCCTTAATTCCTCTTTAACAGGTTTTTGGGTGGTTGGAAAAGATGGCCACATTGAAATAATCCCGCCAGATTGTACTGTATACAACGAAAGTGTTATACAACACAAAGAGTTTTGAAAAGGCAGAGTTTAAGCTGTGTGTTTTGCACAGTCGGATTTACCTTAACCCTTCCCTTACGGTGTTAAAATTGAAACGCGCGCTCCGGTGTTGGGTAGTGAGTACGCGATAAAAAATTAGCGATTTTAAATCGGAAAAATAAGAACATTCATAGATAATCCCCTAAATTAATAATAATTGAAGTTAAAAATTATAATAATTGAAATTTATTTGCTGAAAACATTAAAAAACCATCTGGCAACGCTCACGGAACGGGCGTACGTCTAATCTATTAGCAAGCCCAGAAGCAACTGCGGCGCGGAGTGGTATAGTGGCTTACCCCGGCGTGGCTTACGCTTGCGACGATTGAGACAATTTAGCTCCTCGCAATTCAGTGGAGTATGCAAGAGTGAGATGCAAATATAGTGTCGCGCTTCCCGCATACTCTTCACCTATCGTCAAGACACAAGGTCAAGGCACTCACAGCGTTTAAATGCGAATTTGTTTCCGATCTTCACAAAATACCCACGATATAGTCGATAAACTCTGATTATTATTAATATTATTTTTTAAATCAATGCGTTAATATATTATGGAGGAATACCTTAAATCTTAACCTTGTATTTATTATATTTATAAAGATATTGATGGTTATTAGAAGCAACGTGTAGAAGATACCCAACATAGGGAAAGAAAGGTTAAAAAGTACCTAGGTTATTTGTTTTGGGGGCCACAAAAAAATAAATATTATTGAAAACAAACATTTTTGTATATATTCATGCTTTTCTTGTTCCCAAAATATTTTATCGATACATCGAAATGGCATTCATTCCAAACTCTTTTAACATAAGAGTTAGTCAACTAAATCGATCTTGACCAATGATGTTTCTTAAACATTTTTAAATTCGTGATGATTTTTTCTTTACCAAACAAACTAATATATTGTACAAATATTTGTCAAGGCTATACCTATATACATATTTATTACTTAATTAATCTTATTTATATACTATAATTTATAAACTTACTTCATCTTATTTCCCTACCCGTCATTTTATTTTTATTTTTTATAATCTTATTATAATATATGATATCTTAGACATAATTTACACCTACATACTACTTATAACTAGATAACAATTCTTACAGCTAATTATTTAGCAAGAACAAGTCAATTAGTTCAGGCTACTTGTATTCCATCACATTCACTCAGATCTTGGTCGGACCATTTTTCTAGGCAATTTTGACTAAACATACGTTTTATTTATTAAACATACGTATTGCATCTCAAATTCATTCTCTGGCACTACCATCGAAAGGAAGGGAAGATGCAGACTCAGCAGAGACACATGACACGCATGGCAACTAATGAAATATTCACCATCTCTAGAGTTAAAACCTCTTTTGCCCAAAGGTAATATGCTTATTTGGCTCCCATGACATACAATGGCGTGCCGAATTCAATAAAGGTAAAGGTAGGAAAACCATTTAAACAGTCGATCGGAGCGTGGTTGTTATTGCGACAGGATTTTGAGCTTTCAGGATGAATGACGTGTGGAAAATATTTGTGTGGGCTCGTGAGTGTGGGTTTCTTCTAGTTGTTTTAAATTTTGTTGTTTTTGTGTTTCTGTATGTTTTTTATTTTTATTCTTATGATTGTGTGCGGTATATTGTGGGATGAATATTTTTGGTCTTTCTGGAGTGATGATGTGTGAGGAGTTTAATTCCGCATGATGTTTCTAGTTGTAATTGAGTGTCACTGTTTGTCAGGTTGATGAGAACGTGCAAAGGGGTTTTGTTTTTGTGTAATCAAAAATCGGAAAGAAGTATCGATTTATTTTTTCATGCTAAATATCCTCAGTGAGATACAGGCAAAAGCCTAGTTTACTGGGGATACGACAAATGAAAGGCGACAAACCCAGATCCATTAAAATTGTATGTCCCAATTAAATTACCTGTTGTTTTTTCACAAATTTTGTATATTTCTTGTCCTGTGTAATAATAATAAAAAAAATTATTAAAGTACATACTTTTGTCCACTTTTTAGGATCCCAAATTCATGAGCTGAAAGTCTGCCACGGCGTGCGTTGTCCAGTTTATCATGGATTTTATCAATTTATTTTGGAGTCTGTCTACCTAGATACTATAGGAATGGAGGACGTGAAGCAGAAATCCGAAAACAAATTTAAGTAGCAAAATAAGCTATGACAAGTTTGACAAAAATGTGGATTAACCGGTGTATATTCTTCTACACTCACAAGAATCTTAATCTGTCTAGTTTAGTTATCTACTCTAGTATTCTCTATGGCACTGTATAGAGTAGAAACATGGACGATGTATAGAATTTAAAAAAAAACAATATATATGCCTTCGAGATGAGATGCTGGAGGCGAATGTTCTGTATTCCATGGATCGCAAAGTAAACCAAAATATATATTTATCCAAGAATTGGAGATAACCGAAACACTTGCGACAAATTAAGAAAAATAATCTTAACTTTCTATAATATTGTATTGTATTACAGTGTCATAGTATACAGTATGACCTGGTGAACTTATTGTCATGTGGAAATATCTTCCAGCCAGCCAGAAAGTTTTTAAAGATGCCTTAAGTGAAAATAAGATTGGAATAATTTTAAAAAAATCTGGGTTTTAACGAGAATCGAACCCACAACCTCCGAGTCTGCAGACAAGCGTCTTATCAACTAGACTAGTCTAACTTTGGGCATGTAGCTAGAAAGAATTATGAAAGCCATGGGAGAGATTTTATTTTTGATATTCGCCTTGTAATTAGAGGGTCGAAGAGGTGTTGGCAGGAGGCAGATCTTCTGGCTTTGCAATACACGTGATTGGACTGGTATAAGGAGCGTTGGGGATCTTTTGCAGGCTGCCGGGGACAAGGATACCTACTCTTAGAGGATATTCAACGTTGGGGGGACCTGCCATGATACTGGGAAGAAGATTCGGCTTGTGTGTAAAAAGGTTAATAAATACTATAGAAATGAGAAGTGATGAGAAACGAATGTGAAATTAAGACTGGTGTGATGAGTAAGATGAAGTGCATTCCAAGATTGTTTAGACACGTGAAACGAATGAATTAAAAACGACTTGCAAAACAAATATACAGTGCAAATATGAGAGGAAGACGTGGTAGAGGAAGGTCAAGGAAAGTATGGATGGATCAAGTGTACGATATTTTGAAAGAAGAAAATATAAAAGGTCAGAGAAATCGTTGGAACTATATGAGGTGTTTGGATGTAGAAGACGTGAAAGGTGTGAAATCTGAAATGGCTAATCATTGTCACCGTGAAAACCATACATTTTCTATCGATGATGCCAAATTCTTACATATCAGTAGTAACGGAAATGAATTGGACAGATTAGAGGCCCTAGAAATGTCTAAGTCAGTACATCGAGGTGAACATCTGGCAAACACATATATTCCAAGAATCTCTCCGCTACTCGCCGAGGTTGTCCCATGCCTCCCTCAACCTCCAGTCCCCAACCCGAATTTTTACCGTTAGAAGCGTGTATCTCGATACCAGTTCGAACAGGATTCAGTCTTGTTTTTGCTCCCCTGATGATGAGGTGAAAGCCTTGAAACCGGTAGGGTTATACCGTTACAAAAAGTGGAATAAACAGTGTTTTATAAAACAAATTACAACGTGAAAGATGTGTGTCGCGATGGAAAAGTCTGGGGCTCTCTCCTTTCTGCTTACCTCTACAGAGAGATGGCGTGGAGTTATGTATGCAAGTATTGTGTTGTTGACTGAATTTGATTTATGAGCTTTGTTTGCATTTTACCACCCATCTTGTATGTATAATATTTCAAAAGATTTACGTGTCCTGAATACTTATTTGTGTTTTATAAGTTATTGATAAGAAATGTTTTGTTTTACAATTGTAATTGTGATGTGTTAATAACATTTAAATGTCGTTTATATTGTTAATAAATAACTAAACAATGGAATGGAAATTTTATGGCCTTGAATTAAAAAAGAATATTTTGAGTTAAATAATATTTCTTTAGCATTATAGTGGATAGTAAAAAAAAACACAAAATATATTTTGCATACATGCAGTGCGGTGAAGTCTTGCAAATAAAATCTGAAACCAAATAAAAGCAAATATGATCAGAGTGAAAATTTGTAAGTATGAAAGAAGATTAATATTTAAATAATAAATCCACCCCCTACATTGTAAGGGTTCAAAGTTGCATTAAATGGTGTGAAGGGTCCGCGAGTCCCTCGGGACCCAGCACCACTAATGGTTCACGTGTGGCCAAACAGAAGGTTGCTCGATTCGACCACAGCACAGGCACTTTTAACATTTGCTGAGTCACTTTTAAATGGTATTCTATTAAAAGAAAAAAATTAAATAAACTGTAATTATTAACGAATTGTTTCTCTCAGCCTTTTTGAGATATCTGTCAAGTATGTTGAAATTTCGATCTGCGTATATTTTTGAGTGGATTAATTTATACGTTTGTATTTTTTTAATTGTTTCATACTTAGTTAAATTTCTGTTTCTGTTTCATACTTGGGGCTCAAAGTTTGGTAGGGTCGCGGTGGTGCATGTTTTGCCGGAAAATGTGTGCCTATAAAATACCGCGTAACGCCATAGTTGCATTCCATCAGCAACACTACCAATAGTCCTGCTCCTAGCGTCCACGAGTGGCCTCTTAAGCCCCGCGAGCCCTGGGCAATGTGGTCACTGGCATATTACCATCAGTGCCATAGCAGATAGGAGAGGATGAATGTGCGAGTGTCCGGTGCCATAAAACCGGACCCCCCCGGCTAAGGGAGGGTGACCCCTACAGAAACACCTATCAAGGAAAGGCAACGGGAAACCACCCTGATTATCATTCCCAGGATATCACTATGGAGAGAGTAGAAGGCAAACGTCTTGGCTGCGAAATATAAGAGACTGGACCGGAATGAGACGTGTGGAGGAGCTGTTCCGGGTCGCGCAAGACAGAGAAGCCTTCGCCAGAGTGATTGCCAACGTCGGGGGGACCTGACAGGGCACATCAAGAAGAAGAAGTTTCATACTTAGTTAAATTTCTGTTTCTGATTCATACTTAGTTAAATTTCTGTTTCTGTTTCATACTTAGTTAAATTTCTGTTTCTGTTTCATACTTAGTTATTTTTTTCCCCCTTAACTTCGTTTTTGCTTATGACGGCAGTATGTATAACAATGTAGCTAATGGCTGTTTAGATATTACATTTGTATCATCAAATAAATTCAAATGACAAATAATACAATGAACCTGTTGACATTTAACCGAGTCAATATATAAATTGGATTGGCACGAAGCATTAACGTTGAAAATAAAATAGTGACATTCAGAATAATAAACAGGTTACACAAACCATCCCCCTTGACACAATCAACCACTAAATTTGAAAATCTTAATGGAGACATCAATTTCATACGTTTATCTATACAACATCAACAAAGAGAATATCTAAGTTTCATTTTTCCTTACCCCAATTTTCTAGAAAACCACTACATTTCATACTAAATCATCATCAAACTTAAAGCAAAGATCACCCTAGTGATTTTTTAATTTTTGGGGTGTGTTGTGAGTATTCTCGATTGGGGAATCACAATGGACCAAATCCCTGGTGGCTTAATGCTAAAAGCGCCACATGTCGAGGTCTCGAGTTCTGATCCTGTCAGTGATCTGAAGATAAGAGATGTAATGAGACGGATAAAATAATGGATGATGAGTGATTGATGGAAGGCAATTTGTTTTTTGAGTTTATTGTATGTCTATTATCTATTCTAAAAATGTCATTTTTGTAAAAGTCGGTAAAAAATGAAGAAGAAATGATTTAATAAATAATAAAGCATTGGTTAAGAATTTTGAAATTTATTTATTGTTTTCACAGTACAAACATATTCAAATATATCGTACATATTAAAATGAATCTTAAACAAATATTATAATAACAAATTATCAATATTCGTTTTAATAAGTTGTGTGCTTTCTTATGTCCCACAGTTTTAGAACAATATTTTCCGTTGCTTTTAACAATGTGATTACATACATGCCATCACGTCGTACACCTGTTGGGGTAGGCAGACAAGAGAGAACACCCGATTTTCCTTTCACGACAGACGTCTTACCAATCAGCCCATGAAGGGTTTAAATAAATCCTACTTGTGCAAAGATAATAAGTCAGTTAACTGAATATAAGTCAAAATCATAATAAAGGAAATTCGTTCCATTTATACTATGATACATAAAGTGGGGAGATATTTCTTCAAATATTTCAGCATATGTTAAATGAAGGTTATGCCCTTTTTGTACATATCAGCACATGTTAAATGAGGGCTAGGTCCTTTGTTTTTCATATGTGTACGCCAATACTCCACATTTTTCCAATTCTTTATTCATCGAACTGAATATTACGAAATATACGAACATATTTATTTATTGATTTATTTAACACTTTTATTGCAATACAATCTGGCGGGTTTATTGCCAGGTGGCAATCTCTTCCAACCAACCAGACAAAAGTAAATGAAGCAAGTTACGTGGTCGCATAAATCATTAAAATGACTATCCATCCCCACGAAATCCATAAACATATACGCGAGAACATGCTCACGAACCCCACAAAGACGGACAATCACCCGAACATTATTTTTCATATAAAGTGAGATATCATCAATCAAAAGGAAAGGAAGGGATGGTGGAGAGGAAAGGAAAAGAAAAATCAGGAATGAAACACGTTATTTTACTGACTAGAAATTAAGAGGTTTTTCAGTTGTTTCTTAAAGCATGCCAAGGACGGAGCGAGTCTTATATTGGTTCGTAACTGATTCCAGAGTCTCACTGCATGGACAGTAAAGGACGACGTAAAGAAAGAGGAGCGGTGAACTGGAAAGGCCAATAAACAATCTCTGTTTGAGCGTAGCGCTAATCCATGATTGGAAAGACGCTGAAAATTTTCGGCGAGATAAGAGGGTGCGGCGGGACAGTTAAGGATATTATACAATAGAGACAGTGTGTGAATTTGGCGTCTATTTCTAACATTCAACCAGTTCAATGCCTTCTGGTATGAAGTTATATGATCGTACTCTCGTACAATCGTACGAAAGTACGTACATACATACAATCGCGTCATTTTCCTGTCGGAGTAGGTAGAGAGGACAGAGTGCCATAATTTCCTAACTCGACATACATACATCCTTAGCCTGTTCCACATCCATATACCTTCTTATACAACTTCTACGATTTTTCTGACTTTCTTCTTTTTTTCTTTCAGGGCATCGTTCACTTGATTCAATAATACTTTCTTCGGTCTTCCTCTCATGTATTTTACTCACATTTGCACTATATATTTTTCTTCATTCATTCGTTCTATCCAAAACACCTCAACGTACTCTTCTCTGTCTTGCTTAACACATCACCTTACGAAAGGTACTTGGCCCAAGATAGACTGCAAAAGACTAGAAAATGATATATTGTAGATCTCATCGAATTTTGAGTTTCTTCATTTCAATGAAGAGAATTGATAACTGCTAATAACCAGCGACATAAAGTCGTGAAGGTTGGCATGGATATGCCATGTAAGCAGATCTCAGTTATTTTACACGAGTTATTATTATTATAATTATTATTATTATTATTATCATTACTTTCATTATTATTATTATTATTATTATTATTATTATTATTATTATTATTATTATTATTATTATTATTATTATTATTATTATTATTATTATTATTATTATTATTATTATTATTATTATTATTATTATTATTATTATTATTATTATTATTATTATTATTATTATTATTATTATTATTATTATTATTATTATTATTATTATTATTATTATTATTATTATTATTATTATTATTATTATTATTATTATTATTATTATTATTATTATTATTATTATTATTATTATTATTATTATTATCATTACTATTACTATTATTATTATCATCATTATTATTATTATTATTATTATTATTATTATTATTACTATTATTATTATTATTATTATTATTATTATTAGTATTATTATAAGTATTATTATTATTATTATTATTATTATTATTATTATTATTATTATTATTATTATTATTATTATTATTATTATTATTATTATTATTCTTATTCAAGGTCACTTGGCAGTTCGATTCCACCACCACCAAGCTGTTATGAGGGACAAAATAAATTCCCATCCAGAGTGATCTACACCAAAAATAATGAGCAACACGACAAATACAATAATCTCCCTGTCTTGGTAGGTGGAAGAAATATAGAGAGAGTTACAAGTTTTTTTTTTAACCTGGCGAGTTTATTGCCATGTGGAAATCTCTTCCAACCAACCAGAAAGATGTTTTTATAGGCCCCTAAGTGTTAACTAGACTGGAGTCCTATTTTTTTAAAATCTGGGTTCCAGCGGGGATCGAACCCGCAACCTCCGGATCGGCAGACAAGTGTCTTACCACCAGGCCACGGAGGTCGTCGACAAGTTATGTGTACCAAGGACACACTGTAAAGCTGAGAAAAGACAATCAAGAGGCCAAGATAGAGCCTAGACGTGGTCTTGCCTGGGCGGCGTTTGGTAAACTCTCCTACATCCTGAAATCTCCAAAATACCCCAATCATTTGAAAAATATAGTATTTGATTCATGCATCTTACCGATCCTTACATATGGAATCGAAACCTCTGTCCTAACAAAGTGAATAACGCAAAAACTACCAGTGACACAAGGAGCCATGGAGAGGAGGATGCTGGAAGTTTCACTGCGAGATAGAAAGACCAACAAATGGACAAGAGAGAGAACCAAAGTCACGGACGTAGTTGAGAGAGCAGCTGCCTTAAAGTGGAGCTGGGCAGGACATATTGCCAGATGCTCTGACTATCAATGGACGAAAAAGGTCCTGGAATGGCAGCCTAGAACGGGCAAGAGAGGTGTGGGGAGACCACAGGCTAGATGGTCGGACGATATAAGACGGGTCGCGGGGGTGAAGTGGACACAGTGTGCCCGAGATAGGGAGTTGTGGAAGACCAAAAGGGAGGCCTATATCCAGGGATGGATACAGAACGGCTGAAGAAGAAGTGATCTAAACTAGAAGATTGAAATCTTCTTTGTATTTTTTGTGAACGCGACGTCACATAGTGACGAAGAAGAATCTGTCCAAAGGGAGTCCTTCTCCGGTGGTGATACACCTGGATATAAAAATAGTAGTAGTGACGACGATCTTGAGGTTCGACGGGGGAAAGAAAATGACTCGCAACGCAGATTTTTTTTCTTCTAAAGTGGCTTAAGGTCTGGAGTTGAAACAGCCCAACAAGCTGTCAGTACTTTCATAGGAAATTTCAAATGCAACAACAACTTTTGATGCCACTAGATTGGAGTATCCAAGCTTGGAGTATCCAGGAGATAAATCGATGTAAGGCTAAGTGGAGTTCCGTTTGAAAATTACTGACTTGGTTTTCATAGCGATACCACAGAACGTCGCTTGGAAGACCGTTGTAGGTTGGGACTTTTAAATAATGCGCAGGAAGATCGTAGTAAGTTGGGAATAAAATAAGATTGAGAGTAGACAACGAATGGCCGATCATCTTAGACAAAAATCCTCCAAGAAGCTGTTTTATGTACGCAGGGTGAAGACAAATTATTTAATAAACTCATTTATTAATGCTCTACGAGAGTAAGTTGTATGACCCTCGAAGGAGGTGTGGTTGTCTATATCCATCTTTCAAAATCTCACTCATCCAAATGCTCAGTCATTTGACTATTGAAGAAGAAATTATCCCTTATTTGAAATTATGATTATGACTCCCAAAATGATTAAAACACCACAACCTGCGGTTCATCCCTTATTCTTTCCTCCCCTTCCCGCCCGGACTCATGGGAGCAGGGATGCAGGCCCAGATGTCGCCCATAATAAACACATTACAATATTTTGACCTCCCTAATAACATGTTTCAATTTTATGCATTGAATCAAAACTTATTATACAGCCAAAACACTTGATATTCACTGATTTCAGAGATTCTCAAAATGTTTGACATGATATATTGTATTTTACTTGAAGGAGATTCTTGATCGATTTTTTTTTTTACATTATTTTTGGGGATGTAAACTGCTAACTGTCCCTTCATTTCTTTGGAGGCCTGCCTGATGGTCGAATTCCTATGGGGTATCCATGAGAAAGTAGCTAGGTATTTAAATATTTTGGACAAGTATATGAAATTTGTGATAAAATGTGTATTTTGATAAGGTAAGTTTTTAAGTATAACTATGATTTATGGAAGTGAAACATGGACGTGGAAAAATACTAAAATGAGCAGAATAAATGCCATAAAATGTTCGTGTACTTTACGTGCGTGTAATACGTGTTTGTACTTTACGGACGTGTAATACGTGCGTGTACTTTACATTCGTGTAATATATGCATGTACTTTACATGCGTTTAATACGTGCGTGTAATACGTGCTTGTACTTTACGGACGTGTAATACGTGCGTGTACTTTACGTGCGTGTAATATATGCGTGTACTTTACATGCGTTTAATACGTGCGTATGATACATGCGTGTACTTTACGTGCGTGTAATATGTGAGTGTACTTTGAAGAATATATGGGTTGACAATGTAGGATACATTATGAAATTAAGTGAATAAGGATTCATGTGAATTTAAAACTGAAGGGTTGAATCAGATGAAGAGCATTCTGAGATGGGTTGGACATGTAAAACGAATTAAGAAAGACTAACAAAACAAGTGTATGGTGCAAGTGTCAGTGGAAGGCGTGGTAGAGGAAGACCGTGGAAAATAAGTTTGGATCAAGTAATGATATTTTACAGAAGGAAAAGTAAGAAGTAACTACGTACTAATAACACAATATTGTAAATCCTATAGAGGTGAGTGAGATATTGATGATTATAAAACCAAATAACCTAAATAAAATTCTAAAAGAGGGAAGATTGATACGACCTCCGTGGCCTGGTGGTAAGACACTTGTCTGCTGATCCGGAGGTTGCGGGTTCGATCTCCGCTGTAACCCAGATTTTTTTAAATAGGATTCCAGTCTTGTTATCACTTAGGGCCTATAAAAAAAAAATATTTCTGGTTGGTTGGAAGAGATTGCCACATGGCAATAAACTCGCCAGGTGAAATAAAAATAAAATTTAAAAAAAAGATTGAAAAACCTTTAAATTAGGATAGGGTGCATGATGAGGTGTATGGACGTTGCAGAAGCTTTAGATATATCAGTACAGATGAAAATGGAGATATGTTGTCTCTGGTTTCCCCAATATGGACAAAGTGGGATTTTGATTCTTATAAAAGATTATTATAAATAATTCTGAAAAATGGAAAAGTGAAAATCTTTATAATATAAGAGGATGCATAAGGTGTATGAACGTGGCAGAAGCTTAAGATGTGTAGAGATTGAAATGGAGATCTATAATCTCTACCTACTCCAAAACCGACATGGCGTGATGATGATAAGAAAATCAAATAACCTTTGTTGTTAAATAACGCGTTACAAGTAGAGAACTTCATCCTGAAAGTAGCTGTAAAATAGCGTTGTTGATGCATTAATTTGCTACTTGAGTAGCATGCTATTTTAGGATTAAATTTAGCTGTGCTACTGTGCTGTAAAATTAACTTTAACGGCAATTTGAATTACCGTTAAAGCTACTTTTCCAAAATAGCTTTAACGGCAATTCAAATAAAAGCGTCGTTGATACTTTATTTAGATGCTTTTATTTTTATGATTGTGTGCGGTATATTATGGGATGATCATTTCTGGTCTTTCTGGAGTGATGATGTGTGAGGAGTTCGATTTCGCATGATGTTTCCAGTTGTAATTGAGTGCCACTGTTTGTCAGGTTGATGAGAATGTGCAACGGGGTTTTGTATTTGTGTAATCGAAAATCGGAAAGAAGTATCGATTTATTTTTTCATGCTAAATATCCTCAGTGAGATACAGGCAAAAGCCTACTTTACTGGGGACACGACAAATGAAAGGCAACAAACCCAGTTCCATCAAAATTGTATGTCCAAATTAAATTACATGTTTTTTTTTCTCGCAAATTATGTCTTTTATGTTTGCCAAGCAAAGCATGTAAGATTGTGTTAAGGAAAAATTGGCGTACTGCCCTCTCGGTCAATCCAAATAATAAGTATCAATTAATTTTTTCATGCTATATGCCCTCAGTGAGATACAGGCAAAAGCCTAGTTTACTGAGGACACGACAAATGAAAGGCAACAAACCCAGATCCATTAAAATTGTACATCCAAATTAAATTACCTGTTGTTTTTTTCGCAAATGTATATTTCTTGTCATGTGTAATAATAATAAAATAAATGCTTGAGTAGCATGCTATTTTAAATTCAAAGTAGCTGTGATACTTTTCCTATGTAGCTTTAACGGTACTTCAAATAATAGACCTGTAGCTTCTAGTGGTGGTCATATGGTTTGAGGTCCGTGGAGTGTGTAGCCAAGCTAGAAATATGGGGGAAACTTAATGGTTTGTCCGGTGCTAATGGTTCGATTAGACCAGTGGATTTGTTGTTTGGTTCTTTCTATAAAAATGGCACCAAATGGAGGGGACAAAAATGTACCACTAACCACTTGTTGCGTTTTAATTTATTTAATTTAAAAATAATTTGAAACTAATTTAAATCTCTAATTAATTTAAAATATTTGTCAGAATTTAAACGATGACCAAAGTTTCGAAGACGTTACAACATTCATCTTCAGGGCGATATCAAAAACAAAAATTGTCAATTATGAAGAAAAAAAGGCCGAAAATCTGTTATGTTTTTTTTAAATCGCGTTTGAATATAAAGGTTACAAAGTCTTCAAAACGTCACCCTCCATTTAAACTAACTCTATAAGGCAAGAACTTGGAAAATCATTATAAATTAGTTTAAATTAGCTGTAAAAATATTCGAACATTTATTATTTGGATCTAATTAATTAACGTCTATCATTTTACATTCGAGATCTTACGTTTACAATTTTTTACACTTCAACAATACTCAAATGCATTCTCAACAAATAAAATGCATAGATAATGAAAGTATTGAATGCTCTAAACTTCTTTAATACTTCTTGGTATTTCGTTAAAAAAAAGATAATTATGTAGTATAAGTCGTTTAGACGTTGTTTCGCCTCAGTTTTTAAAACAATATTCTTCTTCTTCCCAGTGTCATGTCAGATCCCCCCAACGTTGACTATCACCTGAGAGTTTTCTCTCCATAGTTATTTCCTGGGGAGGGATATCCAGAGTGGTTTCCCCTTGCCTTCTCTGGAGGATTTTCTGTTGGGGCTACCTTCCCTTAGCTGGGTGGATCCAGTTTTATGGCGCTTGAAACTCGCCATTCGTCCACTCTCTATCTGCTATGACACTGGTAGAAATGTCAGTGGTTACATTGCCGGAGGTTAGCGGGGCCTGAGAGACCACTCGTGGACGCTAGAGAGTTGGACTTGGTAGTAGTGTTACTGGTGACATTGTAACGTGGCGCATTACAACATTTTGTAGAAGTATACTTTCCAGCCAAGCATACTCCATCGTAAAGCCACGGTTTCCTAAGAAAACGGGTTCGTTATATAGCGCACGTTACAGACGTGATGCTGGCGCGCCGCCAGACGGCAGAAATGAGAACCCACAACTATCAGTTGAAAATTTTATTCCACATATTTTGTTCCAACTGGGCTTTCCTATGGTATTTGCTCTTCACATTATATAAAGCTTCACTATTTCTTACAAAATCAATCAATATTTCGTCATTTTCGCTGGTCCAAATTAAATTACGTTTGCGTCGCATCCGCCTGGCGCGCCACCAGAGATGAGAACCCACAACTGTCAGTGGAAACCAAATTTGATTCCTCATATTTTGTTTCAACTGGGCTTTTCTATAGTATTTGCTCTTCACATTATATAAAGGTTCATTATTTCTTACAAAATCAATCAATATTTCGTCATTTTCGCTGGTCCAAATTACGTTTGCACTCATTTTTTATTTCAAAACGGTGTCCGCTACACGGAAAAAATCGTTCCACGACGGCCGTCATGCAAATGGCAGCATTGCTATTTGACATTAAGTTGCGGGTTCTCATTTCTGCCGTCTGGCGGCGCGCCAGCATCACGTCTGTAACGGCGCTATATAACGAACCCGTTTTCTTAGGAAACCATAGCTTTATCCTACTACCCATTAGAACCCCTTTAAAACAATACATTATTTATTTGATAGTAAATTATAATGTATAAAATGGGAGAAAAGTGACGAATTTAGAAAATTTTGAAATCAATATGTGATTTTTAATTTATTTAATTTTAATGCCTTGGACAAATAAAATTCCGTACAAGGTGCCGTCATATTTATATATTTTTAATCTGTTTAATTTTATTGCCTCAGACAAATAAAGTTAAGTCGCAGATATATTTTTTTAATTACTTTTGTATTTATTTTCAGCTCATAAGTTTCAAGAACGGCTATCCATATTTCCAATAACTCAATCAAAACAATGTAGATATATTTGTTGAGATATATTTTTTGGTATATTATGTATATATATATATATAAACCTAGAAGATATACGAGAGAAGAACCATCATCATCACGACGAAAATTCGCTTAGTTAAGTCTCTCGTCTTCGCAATATTCATGTACAGCGACGAGACTTGGACTCTAAGAGCAAGCAATAGACGTAGAATAGATGCATTTGAAATGTAGTGCTGTAGAAGGGTGTTATGAATTACATGGATGACTCCATTCTCGACGAACTAAGAATCACATACAGATTGTTGGCACAATGTCTTCGATGAGTCTTCCGATTTGTAGAGGTTTGTGATTACTGGAAGCGTGGAAGGACTACGCCCAAGAGGAAAAGTCCCAATGCGTTGGATTGACCAAGTGAGATATGCAACAGGAGTACCCTTAACAATTGCCCTTCGAACCGCCTAGTGCAGAAAAAGATGGAGAGGAGACGTCAAAGGCTGTCATGAGAGTCACGATACTCTGGCATGCGCTGTACGATAGAATGATGATGGATAATTCACCTGTCTCTGAATTGCCTTGTGGGACCTTGAAATATTTTAACAGCCTCTAAAAGAAAATGGAAAAACCAAGAACAACATGGTAAAAATGGAGAACCTTGTGTGATGGATCGACTACTCTTTATACCTGTGGGGAAGAATCAGTCGAACGGCACTTGCTGCAGTACCTGGAGACCCTAGTATTTTGCACAGAGGTCTTGATTCGTGGAGTGCTCAGTGCTGTCCAGGTGGAAGAATTCTGGACGAAAGCAGTACATTATAAGAAGATTATTAATGAACTAGTTGCAGCCCGTGAAATATTCACGGAAGTAAAACAAATTCTACATTTTTGAAATACCATTAATGTTTAAAGTTTAAAATTAAAAAGGTACATATTGATTGATGAATTATTTAATTCTCAAAAATCTCTTTATACACGATGTGATGTTTTGTGTATAAACATTACTGTTGTTCAATTTAAATCGTTGATAAAGTTTTCCTTGAAGACTTGTTTCAGATATATTGACTTTAACGTTTTCGCGTTTCCGACATCGTGAAAAAGCTACATATAATTGTCTGCATTAAAAAAAAGAGCATAATATAAAAACACAAGTAATCATAAGGTTCAATATAATAGGAAATAAATGAATTATTTAATTAATTACAATTGAAAATAAATTGGCATCGTCCCCTTTTACACCGGTTCGTTCAGTATAATTTCAATATGTTTCGAAGTAGTAAACACAAGTAATCATAAGGTTCAATATAATAGGAAATAAATGAATTATTTAATTAATTACAATTCAAAATATATTGGCATCGTCCCCTTTTACACCGGTTCGTTCAGTATAATTTCAATATGTTTCGAAGTATTCCTCTCTCGCTCTCTTGTATTCAAAATTCAATTATCGTATTCTTTCTTTGGCGACAACCGTACGGGTTTTGGCCTATTTATATTATGATATTAAAATACATTGTTTATGATTGATATTTTTAGTAGTTTCTTTTTGTCAGAAAAACAAATGAAAATATTTCGATCCGTTTCCGTTTTAAAATATTTTTTTCCTTTAGATGGTCAGACAAAATGGCTAACCTTACATTCTCTCCCAAAACTCTAACATTCATTTAATAGTATCGGAAGTACCACAAGGGGCGCTCCTCGGCCCTATTAGTTTGTAATAATAAACAAGTCCTCTCTGCCTACCCCCCAACATCCCCTGCATTAGGGTGCCGGATAATTGGACATTTTATTATGCCCATTTCACTCAGAAGTCGGTAAGTAATGTAAAGATTTAGGACGAGGGAAACAACGCCGTACGTGATGAGATTTTTAATTTTTGATTGCAGTGTTTCATGTTGTTTTTTTGAACTTTTTAATTTTGTTTTGTTTTTAACAAAAAATATGACTTTTATCATTCATTCGTATGATTTTTTCAGCATATCCAGATTAATGATGTTAATATATTAATAACCTCCATGATATTGTTGTTAAGACACAGGACTTCCACTCTTGGGTTTTGGATTCGATTCCCGATGAAAAAGAAAGAGTAAAAAAGTGTCCTAGTCTAGTAAATGACCTTCTCTTGTACTAATATTTGCACCCATTACATGTGTCACGTTTCCTCTTCCCTTGTGGTAATATTTTAAACACGTACTTGCCAACTTCAGTGGTTCTTAACCCGAAGGCTGGATTACCGGGGCCGAAGACAATATGTTCGAATTGAAATTGATTAATATATATGTTGAAATGAATAAAAAACTGTTGCCGGAAGACCATATTGTCTTTGGCCTCTATTATTAAGCCTTCTAGTTTAGAAGTATTGACGAAGGTAACGTAGATCATTTACGCGTTTTAATACTAACGCACGCAAAAATCTTGTTGACCAACTTTGCCAAACAGGGATGTTAACATATTTTGGTATATATTAAGCATATAACTAGAAACCTCCTGATATGGTGGCAAACTAAACCTTCGAAATCTTTAAAGGTATAGGAATTGAATTCAATTGAAATTAAAGGAACCCCTTTAATTTCAATTAAATTCAATTGCTAATACATCCGATTGTCTCGTATCCCTTATTGGTATACGGCATCTCAAAATTTCAGTACGCTCATAAATTATCCGATTGTCTCGTATCCTTTATTGGCACACGGAATCTCAAAATCTCAGTGCACTCATAAATATATCCAATTGTCTCGTATCCCTTATTGGTACACGATATGTCAAAATCTCAGTACGCTCATAAGTATGTCCTATTGTCTCGTGTCCCTTATTGGTAAACGGAATCTCAAAATCTCAGTACGCTCATAAATTATCCGATTGTCTCGTGTCCCTTATTGGCACGCGGAATCTTAAAATCTCAGTGCACTCATAAATATATCCAATTGTCTCGTGTCCATTATTGGTACACGGAATCTCAAAATCTAAGTGCACTCATAAATATATCCAATTGCCTCGTATACCTTATTGGTACACGGTATCTCAAAATTTCAGTGCACTCATAAATATATCCAATTGTCTCGTGTCCATTATTGGTACACGGAATCGAAAAATCTTAGTGCACTTATAAATGTATCCAATTGTCTCATGTCCCTTATTGGTACACGGTATCTCAAAATATTAGTGCACTCATAAATATATCCATTTGTCTCGTATCCCTTATTAGTACACGGTATCTCAAAATTTCAGTACGCTCATAAATATATCCGATTGTCTCGTGTCCATTATTGGTACACGGAATCTGAAAATCTTAGTGCACTCATAAATATATTCGATTGTCTCATGTCTCTTATTGGTACACGGAATCGCAAAATCTTAATGCACTTATAAATGTATCCAATTGTCTCATGTCCCTTATTGGTGTACACGGGACAATCGGAATCTCAAAATCTCAGTGCACTCATAAATATATTCGATTGTCTCGTGCCTCTTATTGGTACACGGAATCTTACAAGCTCAAGAATACTTGAATAGTAATCACAACCATTAATGATTTTATGAAAAATTAAAGGTAAGCATTTTTAAGGTTGAAATTTTTTTGTTCTTGTAATATAAAATGTCCCTTTTCCTATGAATATCATATGAAAGTTCCGAGATTTACTTTTCTTTTCTCTCTTAAAACCGCATATGATTTTTTTTTAATAAAACTTATAGTCCATCATTTCAACCATATGCACAGATTTACGAAGCGTTGGAACGTGGAGGGAGCATAGCTGTGATGGAAAGGGTACAGAGGAAAAGGTAGGGTAAAGGGGATGGTAGAATATTTCGTCTGCCGGCATCTACCCCCTAATATACTTTTTTTATAAAAGGGGATAAAAACCCAAATTAAAATGATAAAAGTGCACACAGAGATAGAGAGAAAAACGCAAAAGGAGACACAAAAATTACACAAACCCCCTGGAAGGGATACCACTGGATGAAAGAGTGGAACGGCGCTATATGCTTATGCGTATATGTGAAAGAGAGGGTATATGCGAAGTCCGAGTAAAGCCAACCAAAAGAGACAAAGCAAAAAATATTAACATGCCGAAATCCCTCTCATCGGTCATATGGCAAAAAGAAATAAAATCGAAACGTATCCCCCACGCTTTTATGCCATTCGACTACGCCACTGGCTTGGCTGTTTACGAACAAAATACATTAAATCAAAATATATTTTAAGACATTTGATTTTTATTCCTTACATTTTTAACGATATTTTATAATTAATTTATTTACATAGTTTTTAAGAGTATGGGATCTTGATTGTTGTTACTGGACCTCGTAGTCAAAGATCCTCATCGCCATTCCAGCACCAATGCTGGAAACCAAAGCTATACAATTGCACACCAGCAAACTCACCGGTTATACCACTATACGATTGGAATACATCGGCATGTATTCTTTTTTTTGTTTTTTTTTTTTAAAGAATAAATATGACTGAAATTATAGGAATCCTTTCACCCCCGAATACTAGGCGAAAAAATCCTGTGTCATTCGAGAGGAGTAGCATAGCGTGGGGTTCGAACCAGCGACTTTCTGCACGGAAGTCCAGTGTATTACCACACGGCATGCACCTCAAGGATCTTGATTACTTTACAGTAGACGCTCGATTTACTGAGGCAGTAAAGAAGTTAATATTTATGTGAAAGGAAAAATAAGTAAATAAAAAACTTATTCCATATTTTTGTGTTCACCACAGGTTTATTTTTAGGTTTACTACCAGTTTCGAAGACCACCATCTTCATCGTCTGGTAAAGATAAACTAAATTGCTAAAATATATTTCTTGTACAAGTTTAAACAATATAAGAGGCATGAGGTAGGAGGAGAGAAGTGGGGAGAGATGTAATTGATTCAATGGTAAATGAAGCGAGGAAAAAATAAAATGAACCTTTCGGGCAGGTCAGGGTCTGGATATCCAAGGGGGGTGGATTTTAAATAGGAAACATAATAGGAAATATTTAATAGGAAACATTTAAAATTTAGTTTATCTTCACCTGACGATGAAGATGTTGGTCTTCGAAACCGGTTGTAAACCCAAAAATAAGCCTGTGGTGAACACAAAAATATAAAATAAGTTTTTTCTTTACTTATTTTTTCCTTTTACATAAAACATGGCACCACAAAGTGAAACTATAGTCTTTTCGAAAATACAAGAAAAAGTTAATATTTTTTTAACATTTAATCAGTATTCGTAATGTTATAAAAAAATGGATTTTTTTGCCCCAGTTCGTCCGCAATCTGGCTAACGCGACCCCGGATAACCGAGAGTCTACTGCAATTCACTTGAATAATTTTATTTATTAATATATTCTTTACTCATAAATCCTGAAACACATGTATTCTTTACAGATATATACTGAAACACATACATTTTTACTGATGCATCCAGATAAACATACATTATTTACTGATAAATCCTTAAACACATACATTTTTTACTGATATATCCTGAAACACATACATTATTTACTGATAAATCCTTAAACACATACATTCTTTACTGATATATCCTGAAACACACACATTATTTACTGATAAATTCTTAAACATATACATTGTTTACTGATATATCCTGAAACACATACATTATTTACTGATAAATCCTTAAACACATACATTCTTTACTGATATATCCTGAAACACATACATTATTTACTGATATATCCTAGAACAATGACGAAGGTGATTGTTTGTTTATTATTTTCATGTTCTTTACACTAAAAATCTGCCATTTTCAGTTTGAACACTACAGTCCAAATTCGCTGTCGCAATTTTTACCTCTGTCGCTGTCGCTATTTTAACCTGGCTAGTTTATTGCCATGTGGCAATCTCTTCCAACCAACTAGAAATATGTTTTTATATGCTCTAAGTGTTAACCAGGCTGGAATTCTATTTTAAAAAATCTGGCTTCCAGCGGGGATCGAACCTGCAACCTCCGGATCGGCAGACAAGTGTCTCACCACCAGGCCACGAAGGTCGTCTTCCTTTCTGGTTGGTTGAAAAAGATTGTCACATTGCAATAAGCTCGTCAGGTTATAATACTGTATATACAACGTAAGAGCCTCCGTACAAAACATCTCTGAAATTTCTCTGGCATCAAGATCAATCGCAGCTCTTGCCATCAAAGTCTACATATCAAACGTCTTGTGAGACGACTGCTATGGACCATGTATCTTGTGTAGAATTATGTGTTCTACAGTCGTTAATTAAATTAAGATTTAACTTTCCCGTTTGTGTGTTTTGTTGGATCTCCGTAAATCGAATGTGAGATTTTAGTAACTTTTAGACGGGAAAAAACTGATGATGGGGAATTTTAATACGTGCCACTCTGCACCGCTTCCCTTGCAGTACCATAGTGTTACACCTCAAATCAGTTTCTTCCGTTCTTCGACAGTAGCCTTCGTCGCGATGTGCTAATTTCTTTATACCACAGTTGAAAAGACATCAACATTGTTGAGGTTTAAAGACATTTTAATTTGTTTTTATCAAACACTGTTTATTCCACTTTATGTAACGCAATTTTTTTTGTCCACTTTGCATGGATTTCTCCTGTTACGCAAAGAGGGTCTGCTTCTAGCGTTAGCTTATTCGTTAGGAATAATATCAGCCAGGATTCTTCTCATACTGCTAGACGGTACCGAGAATATATCAACAGTGTCATTCAGTTGGGTCAATATCTCTATACCACGCGTGACTGAGTGTTTAGCCATGATATTCGTCCTGTAAAATGGTATGTAGAACAGAGGGTGATTCCTTGCACGGCTATATTTATTAGGTACTATTATTAGATACGAGTATAACCCTCCCGGTTTCAAGGTTTTCACCTCATCATCAGGGGAATTTCTAAGTCAGTGCATCGGGGTGAACATCTGGCAAACACATATATTCCCAGAATCTTGCCGCTGCTCGCTGAAGTTGTATCCTCCCTTATTACACCCATGATCCCCAACCGGAATGTTTACCGTTAGAAGTGTATGTGTCAGTACCAGTTCGAACAGAATTCAGTCTTATTTGTGCTTCCCTGATGATAAGGTGTGCACCTTGAAACCGGTAGGCTTATACCGTTACATAAAGTGGAATAAACTGTGTTTGATAAAATAAATTACAACAACTTAAATGTTATCACCACGTTACCGATATGACTTGTATGGAGCCACCGTATTTATCTATTTAAAATATGTACATCACCCGGTGATAAGTAATACACATTGGGCTTAAGAAAGAGACTGTCGGCGATAATCGGCTAACTTCGGCTTTGTAGAGCGTCGTCTCTGTCGCACGATGCGCTAACAGTCTCGCGACGGAACACATGTATGAATGACAGAGACGATGCTCTACAAAGCCGAAGTTAGCCGATTATGGCCGACAGTCTCTTTCTTAAGTCCGATGTGTATTACTTACCGCCGGGTACTGTATATTTTATAGTCACACTGTTACCCCCTTCCTCCCATTTTCGTAGTAATATGACATATTTGTTGTGGTGTACTCGTATACATCTCTATCCTTTTTTTCTGTATATACATATGAACGTGTGTGATATATGTATAAAAATATAAATATAATAATATGTAAATATATAATATTAATTTATATAAAATTCTATTATTTCCTTTCTACCGTGTTTTATTTCTCAAAACCCAAACTAAATCTCTACCAAATATTCCACGGTCACTTAAATCATCCGATGAAGGAATAAGGTGTCCTTAAATTGAAGCAAAACTGGAAGCACAATCATCGATAGTGAAGTGACTTGTGATAAAAAATGTCCCTAAAGATAAAAAAGCTATTTTATAAGAGTGCCGTATGATTGGAGACACTGTATTGTATGGAGTGATCAGTCCACACTAAAGATTATCATAGAAGTGATATGAGAAAGCAGGTGTTTAAACAATGACTTAATATGCTCGTACATGTTCAAAAAATAAATTTTATGTTTTTAAGTCGAAAGTCTCATGTTGGTGTATCTCTGCAGCTGTCCGGGCCACCTAAAGACCAAGTCGACAGTTTTAAATATATAGAAAACCTAATTATTCGTGAGCTTGATCTATATTACGAAGTTAAATGCCGAATTGAAATGGTACGTGCAGGATTTCTCAAGATGAGATCAGTTTTCTGTAACGATAACTTGTATCTGTAACTTCAGCAATGCATCATTAAGTGGTATACATGGTCGACTTTATTTTATGGTGTAGAAATATGACCCATGACACATGAAGACCAGAATACTAAATAAGCTAGAAGCATTCACCGAGGACAAGAGTTCTTAAATACCATAAAATGCCGAAAGATGTCTATAGTATCTGGGGCATATGTTGAGAGAAGAAAAATGACAGTCTCTAAAACTAATATTTATTGGCAAAATTGAGGTTCGACACGGAATCGCTAGAAGGCGCATATCTTATTTGGCCTTCATTGCTAGGCATCGTAGTCGAGGATCCCCACGCCACTTCACCGTCAATCTTGAGCTGATTTTCCATGTCGATCATGTGATATTCTGTGAGAATGTCGATCATGTGATATTCTGATAATCTGATCCCAGATGCGCACTCTCTCATGCAGATATCACAGACATGTGGAACCTGCAGATTCGCCTGGCAATGCTGACGCATGTTCGCAGCAAGATGATTGTTTCTCACACGTCTAGCCGTTGAGATGCCATCAGCCCGATAACAGATGGCTGTCCATTCTCCACGACCTGAGCCACTTGGTCCCAGTCCCTAGGCGCCCCTCACAAAATCAGCGAATCTTGCATCAGAGACTGTCCCTATAGCGTTTCTTCTGCCCACATAGTTGTTACAGAATATTCGAATGAGCAGGTATCCAGACAGTTGAGAGAGGCTGTCCCGTACCGCTAAAGACAGATATATTTTTTTCAAGAGTGATCGACGTCAGAGAGACCGGAGACGACAACTGATGAAAAAACGGAAGTGGAAGAAACAAGTTGAACTAAACTGTAAAGACATAGTATTCTGTTGATACTTAAAGAGTTTAATATCCCTCAAACCGTGATAATTCGTGCCCTAAAAATAAAAATGTTTTTTTAAAATAACTTGTCTTTATATGGACCTCAAACCACATGGCAATATTAGTAAAGGCCCCACAGTTGCTAAAAAATATAAGTGGAATTGATATTAGCATATTCACCGCAGTTGAGGAATTCTGCTATTTGGGTAGTATATTCTCAGATGATAGATGAGTTAAGAGGGATATCGAACCGCGTGTAGCGTCAGGAAACAAAGTCAATGGGATACATAAACATATATACTTGAACCGAAAAGTATCAATATCTACTTAGATTACAATTAAGATTACAGTTTATAATAGTATTATGGTGCCAACTTTGATGTATGGGAGGGAAAAGTGGAACTTCAAAGTCTTGATGATAGAAAAGTGTGAAATGAAAAGTTAATGTAATATATGGGTAAATAATGATATTGTAGATAGAGCAAGTTGGAGAATTCTGTTATTAAGGTAGAATTTCCTCAGATAACAATAATAATAGATTAGAGCGAGCTGGAGAATTCTGCTATTTAGGTACTATTTCCTCAAATAATGATAGATTAGAGCAAATTTGAGAATTGTGCTAATTAGGTAGTATTACCTCAGACAATGGTAGATTAGAGCAAGTTGGAAGATTCTGCTATTTAGGTAGAATTTCCTCAGATAATGATAGATTACCATAGAAAAAGTTGGAGAATTCTGCTATTTAGGTAGTAGTTCCTCAGATAATGATAGATTAGAATAAGTTGGAGAATTCTGCTATTAAGGTAGTATTTCCTCAGATAATAATAGATTAGAGCAAGTTGGAGAATTCTGCTATTAAGGTAGTATTTCCTCAGATAATGATAGATTAGAGTAAGTTGGAGAATTCTGCTATTTATGTAGTATTTCCTCAGATAATGATAGACTAGAGTAAGTTGAAGAATTCTGATATTTAGGTAGTATTTCTTCAGATAATAATAGATTAGAGCAAGTTGGAGAATTCTGCTATTAAGGTAGTATTTCCTCAGATAATGATAGATTAGAGTAAGTTGGAGAATTCTGCTATTTATGTAGTATTTCTTCAGATAATGATAGATTAGAGCAAGCTGGAAAATTCTGCTATTTAGGTAGTATTTCCTCAGATAATGATAGATTAGAGTAAGTTGGAGAATTCTGCTATTTATGTAGTATTTCCTAAGATAATGATAGATTAGAGCAAGCTGGAAAATTCTGCTATTTAGGTAGTATTTCCTAAGATAATAATATATTAGAGCAAAGCTGGAGAATTCTCCTATTTAGGTAGTATTTCCCCAGATAATCGAAGAATTGTGAAGGATATCGAATAGGGTGTAGCGTTAGGAAACAAAGTCAATGGGACACTTAAACATATATTGTCGAACTGGACAGTATAAAAAAACTGCTTAGATGATAGTCCACAATGGTATTATGGTGCCAACTTTGATTTATGGGAGTGAAACGTGGACGTAGAAAGAGACTGAAAATAAATGCTGTAGAGATGCGTACATTGAGAAGAATACATGAAGTGACAATGTATGACAGAATACGAAATTAAGTGATAAGGGATGAATGTGAACTTAAAGGCGATGTGTTAAGTTAGATGAATAAGAGTAAGCTGAGATGGTTTGGGTGTGTAGAACGAATGGATGAATAAAGACTAACAAAATAGATATATAGTGTAGATGAGTGTGGAAGGCATATAAGAGCAAGACCAAGGAAAGTATTGTTGGATTAAGTGAATGGTTTTTGAAATGTAAAAATTCAGAAACATCGTAGAAATTTTGTGTTTAGATATAGGAGAGGCGAACGACGTGTGTCGTGATAGTAAAATATAGCGCTCTGTCGTATCTGCCTAACCCGATAGGGAAACAGTGTGATGGTATATATGTACAGTACCCGGCGATAAGTAATACACATCGGGCTTAAAAAAATACTGTCGGACATAATCGGCTAACTTCGGCTTTGCAGAGTGTCGTCTCTGTCACACGATGCACTAACAGTCTCGCGACGGAACACGTGTATGAATGATAGAGACGACGCTCTACATAGCCGAAGCTAGCCGATTACGGCCGACAGCCTCTTTCTTAAACCCGATGCGTATTACTTACCGCCGGGTACTTGCTCTATCCTCGTACAAGATTCCTTCTTGGTATGTTGGGATACTACCTTCTTAGCGTGAGGAGGGATATGAGAGTCTCTTAATATATTTTCAAGTTGTTGACTAGAACTACACCTAATCCTGATATGTTGGAAAAGATAAAGTTTTATGTTCCTGACAACTATTCGAGGTGCAGAAATATTGACCTATTTAAACCGCCAATAAGTAGGACTTACCTGCCATGTGCTCTCCCACTTTATCACGGCCTGTCTCTTCTAAATAAAGCCGCGTATATTGACATCTTCAACGTTTCCGATAATGTTTTTAACCTGTTCACCGCGTTAAAAATCAAATTCCACGAATCCTGTGCGCGGCACAATTTCAGCGTTTTTTAATTTCTAAGTTTAAACACATATTTTGTTTAGAACCACTGATATTTGATTACAACACCAAGTAAACATGACACTTAAGTAATTTTCTGATAATAAATAATAGTCATTACTCTTAAGGAGACTCATTAAATAAAGGAGATAAACTTAACATTACGGAAATAAACAAAGGAATGCTACGATCAAATCAATGCTTCATGACACTCACCCAATCAAATGCATATAGCACTAGTAATGTTTATTTACGTAAGAGACACTTAGTAATGTTTATTTACGTAAGAGAGACTCATTGCAGGACTCGATCCGCGCGACAGGTCGTTAATGCTGGAAATATTGAGAAACCAAAAAAATTCGGCGCTCTGTTTATTCAACAATATCTCATGAACTAATATATTATTTGACAAGGTTTTCAGAGATGTCGCTGGAATAAAGATTATTTTAAATTTTAGTTTAATTTTTATTCCGGTTTTGTGTCATTCTTTTTAAGTATTTGTGATTTGAAACTTGGATTGTCGTCAGATCACAGGCGTTTGTGCTCCCCGCGGGGAAAGAGTTAAAAAAAGCATTATGAGCTTTCTTAGTAATGGAAGTTAGTTGTTTCGACCAAACTAATAACTATTAACTTTATATTTTTGCTGATATATACTCGTATAATGTATGATAAAGCTTTTTATGAAAATAGTACTATTTTTTCTTACTGTAAATAACTTATTCTTTCAAGCTTTGTATGTGATTGAGATTAACCTGTATATTCTTTTTTTTTATTTTTTTTTTATTAAACAAGTAAATTATTATACAAACATTTGTCAAGGCTATACCTATATACAAATTTATTACTTAACTAATCTTAATTATATGTTATAATTTATGAACTTATTTAATCTTATTTTCCTACATATCATTTTATTTTATTTATTCAATCTTAATATATGAGATCTTAGAAATAATTAACACCTACATACTACTTATAACTAGATAACAATTCTTACACTAATTGTTTAGCAAAAACAAGTCCACTCGTTCAGGCTACTTGTATTCCATCACATTCACTCAGACCTCGGTCGTCCCAGCTAATACTGTAGGTGGACTAGTCAGGCAACAGATAATGCTTCGGGAGCTTGTGCTTATAACGGAAGGGTAGGTCGGATTTACTCTCGTAAGCTCCCAGGGCAGCGACTAAGGGATTTCTGTGATTTTGTTGGCTTTAATAGAACTTCACGGTCCAAGCGAGGATGTGGTGTTGTAGGGTTTCTTCTCGCTGTTCGGCGTGAAGTCGGGTAAGATTTGTTCTGGGATGGGTGTTAAAAGATATCTTGAATGCTTTGTTCTGCACTCTCTGGAGTTTCAGGTGATCCGTGTTGCTCACACTACCCCAAACGGGTGCAGCATAGGTCAAGATAGGACGAATAAGGGTTTTATAGAGGAGGAGCTTATTTTTGGGGGAAAGGAAGCTGCGTCGATGAAATATCGAACTGATAGCCCCTATGCCCTTGTGACCCTTCTGTCTGATGGTATTCAAATGGGTTTTCCACGTCAGTCGCCGGTCAAGGTGCAGGCCGAGGTATTTAACCTGTATATGTAAGATTTGCGAAAAAAAAATAAAAAAATTAATAATATCAAATGAACAATTTATATTACTTAGGAATTATACTTTCATTGCAGTACAACCTGCCGGGTTTATTACCATGGTGAAATTTCGTTTATTTATTTAGTTCAAGAAATAATTAAAATCGAATTTAATCTTATAAACTTACATCATTGTTTATAGTTAAAAATGTTGTGAAGGTTTAAAGACATTGTAATTTGTTTTATCAAACACTGCTTATTCCACTTTTTGTAACGGTATAACCCTGCCGGTTTCAAGACTTTTATCTCATCATCAGGAGAATCATATTTGTGCTCCCCTGATGATGAGGTGAAAGCCTTAAAACCGGTAGGGTTATACCGTCACAAAAAGTGGAATAAACAGTGTTTTATAAAACAAATTACAAACTTACAGTACCCGGCGGTAAGTAATACAAATCGGGCTTAAGAAAGATACTGTCGGCTAGCTTCGGTTTTGTAGAGCGTCGTCTCTGTCATTCGTACACGTGTTCCGTCGCGATTTGATTGCGACAGAGACGACGGTCTACAAAGCCGAAGTTAGCTGATTATGGCCTAGAGTCTCTTTCTTAAGCCCGATGTGTATTACTTACCGCCGAGCACTTGTACATCAGTTTACATCCAAGAAGTTACATTTATGAGTACGTAATTTTTTTAACTCACTTAAACCTAAAGCTAACGAATGAAACACATTCAAAACGAAAAGTCGTAATGCTTTTAACTTATTTAATACTTTTTGGTGTATCAATATATTCCAACCAACCAGGAATATGATAATAGGTCTTAAATGAAAATCCGATTCGATTTTGTTTTAATAAAATTGGGTAGACAGGAATCGAACTAGCAAACTCCTAGTTGGAAGCAAGTATCTGACCAACAAGACCACGGGGAAATAGTTACTTATCATATAAGTATTAATTAAAAATTAAAACATTAAAAACTACAATCAACAATATGTTATAATTTAATAAATCGTTACGCTTATTTTTCCCGCCCATTTCTTAAATAATCGGATAAAATGAATGCTTTAAATAAGATAAAAAGAGGAAATTTCAATGGTTTAGACATGTGATGAGAATGAACGACTAAGTGAATACACAAGTCAGGATTGTGTTTAATGTTTTCTTCCATCTAAAATAATGTGTGTTAAATTTTTTCATGATTAATAAGTGTGTTTAATGTTTTCGACTGAGTGAATACACAAGTCAGGAGTGCGTTTAATGTTTTCTTGTCTTAATATCAGGTAAACAATTCTTGTTTAATGTTCTCTTGTATTAATGTCATTTTCTTCGTTTAATGTCAGGAGTGTGTTTAAATAAGTGTGTTTAATGTTTTTGACTAAGTGAATACATAAGTCAGGAGTGTGTTTAATGTTTTCATGACTAATAAGTGTGTTTAATGTTGTCATAACTAATAAGTGTGTTTAATGTTTTCGACTAAGTGAATACACAAGTCAGGAGTGCGTTTAATGTTTTCTTGTCTTAATGTCAGGATTTTCTCGTCTTAATGTCAGGTAAACAATTATTGTTTTATGTTTTCTTGTATTATTGTCATTTTCTTCGTTTAATGTCAGGAGTGTGTTTAAATAAGTGTGTTTAATGTTTTTGACTAAGTGAATACATAAGTCAGGAGTGTGTTTAATGTTTTCATGACTAATAAGTGTGTTTAATGTTGTCATGACTAATAAGTGTGTTTAATGTTTTCGACTAAGTGAATACACAAGTCAGGAGTGCGTTTAATGTTTTCTTGTCTTAATGTCAGGATTTTCTTGTCTTAATGTCAGGTAAACAATTATTGTTTTATGTTTTCTTGTATTATTGTCATTTTCTTCGTTTAATGTCAGGAGTGTGTTTAACGTTTTTTACTAAGTGAATACATAAGTCAGGAGTGTGTTTAATTTTTTCAAGACTAATAAGTGTGTTTAATGTTGTCATGACTAATAATTGTGTTTAATGTTTTCGACTAAGTGAATACACAAGTCAGGAGTGCGTTTAATTTTTTCTTGTCTTAATGTCAGGATTTTCTTCTCTTAATGTCAGGTAAACAATTTTGGTTTAATGTTTTTTGTATTAATGTCATTTTCTTCGTTTAATGTCAGGAGTGTGTTTAAATAAGTGTGTTTAATGTTTATGACTAAGTGAATACATAAGTCAGGAGTGTGTATAATGTTTTCATGACTAATAAGTGTGTTTAATGTTGTCATGACTAATAAGTGTGTTTAATGTTTTCGACTAAGTGAATACACAAGTCAGGAGTGCGTTTAATGTTTTCTTGTCTTAATGTCAGGATTTTCTTGTCTTAATGTCAGGTAAACAATTATTGTTTTATGTTTTTTTGTATTATTGTCATTTTCTTCGTTTAATGTCAGGAGTGTGTTTAACGTTTTTTACTAAGTGAATACATAAGTCAGGAGTGTGTTTAATTTTTTCATGACTAATAAGTGTGTTTAATGTTGTCATGACTAATAATTGTGTTTAATGTTTTCGATTAAGTGAATACACAAGTCAGGAGTGCGTTTAATGTTTTCTTGTCTTAATGTCAGGATTTTCTTCTCTTAATGTCAGGTAAACAATTTTGGTTTAATGTTTTTTGTATTAATGTCATTTTCTTCGTTTAATGTCAGGAGTGTGTTTAAATAAGTGTGTTTAATGTTTATGACTAAGTGAATACATAAGTCAGGAGTGTGTTTAATTTTTCCATGACTAATAAGTGTGTTTAATGTTGTCATGACTAATAAGTGTGTTTAATGTTTTCGACTAAGTGAATACACAAGTCAGGAGTGCGTTTAATGTTTTCTAGTCTTAATGTCAGGATTTTCTTGTCTTAATGTCAGGTAAACAATTCTTGTTTAATGTTTTCTTGTATTATTGTCATTTTCTTCGTTTAATGTCAGGAGTGTGTTTAAATAAGTGTGTTTAATGTTTTTGACTAAGTGAATACATAAGTCAAGAGTGTGTTTATTTTTTTCTTGACTAATAAGTGTGTTTAATGGTTTCGACTAAGTGAATACACAAGTCAGGAGTGCGTTTAATATTTTCTTGTCTTAATGTCAGGTAAACAATTTCAACAGGAGTGTGTTTAATGTTTTCTTGTCTTAATGTCAGGATTTGTTTAATGTTTTCTTGTCTTAATATCAAGTAAACAATTTCAACAGGAGTGTGTTTAATGTTTTCTTGCCTTAATGTCAGGATTTTTTTGTCTTAATGCCAGGTAAACAATTCTTGTTCAATGTTTTCTTGTCTTAATGTCATTTTCTGCGTTTAATGTCAGGAGTGCGTTTAAATAAGTGTGTTTAATGTTTCCGACTAAGTGAATACACAAGTCAGGAGTGTGTTAAATATTTTCTTCCATCTCAAATAAGTATGTTTAATGTTTTCGCAATGTGTGTTTAATGTTTTCTACCCTCTTAAATAGTCATTCCACCCCTAAATAATGGTTCCAGAAAACTCCTTGGTCCTAACTACCTATTATTTTTCTACCTACATATTTTTCTACCTACATATTTTTCTACCTACATATTTTTCTACCTACATATTTTTCTACCTATATATTTTTCTACCTACATATTTTTCTACCTACATATTTTTCTACCTACATATTTTTCTACCTACATATTTTTCTTCCTACATATTTTTCTACCTACATATTTTTCGAGGAAAATATTCATCGTCTTTCCAATCATAGACTGGACGTTTCACTCAAGCATATATTGTTTTAAACCTAACCCGATTTAGCAAAGATTAACGCACGGTTTATTTGTGTGCTTTTTTCTCTTCTTCTTATTCTACGTGTGCAAGGGTGTGGGCTGAAAAACATCTGGTGTCCCCGTGGCTGGGCTCGCCCTATATTGGTGGGGTGTATCTTGGCCGGGGGGATGTTATTAGATGAGCCCAGACATTTTGATAGCTTCTGTCTTTAATGTATTCTCTGCAATTTATGTGTTCTTGAAGTGTATTTAAATGTATTATGTACATACTATGTTGCTATCAATAAACCTATATTTATTTATTTATTTCTTTAAGTACAAAGAAACAATATATTTCCTTCCTTCAATAAAATATATCTATCTTAAATATTTTTCTCATTCATAAGTGATTTATAAATTACAAATAAAAACCTCTCGCTTTACACTTCAGCAACAATACAAGGGCGTTTCGAATCACACATTTATCCCCATTCTCGAGTTACACTCTTAAAAACTCAATTTGTAAATGTACGACACCTCGGGCCATGTTTATTTTCTCTTTTGTTGTATTATTGTATTTTAATTCATTATTGCATACAAAGTGTTTTGCAAAAACATTTTTGAATGGGTACTTTTCGGATGCCCCTCCCTCTCAAACACGAAAAAATCTAAATCTCTTATTAAATAGAGCTTGTATTGGGAGGGACACATAAAAAGTTTGCGTACTTTGAAACTTGTAATTATTTTAAGTTGTATTGTTTGAACAATCATTATAAATATTAAATTAGCATTTCTTTTGAGCCAAACCACTGTTATTATAATTGGACTAATTGCGATATTTGACTTAATAATGCAAACAATGTGTTATTTGTATTTGAATCAAATAAAATTTTGTAATTTGTTTTATCAAACACTGTTTATTCCACTTTTTGTAACGGTATTACCCTACTGGTTTCAAGGCTCCTCATCATCAGGGGAGCACAAACAAGTCTTGTTGCTAATTGTTCTATGAAACCTAATTGTTATATGTGTGCAAAAAATATGAATGACATTTTCCTCTTCTTCAACGCGTACTAATTTCACATCTGGCAAACACATATATTTCAAGAATCTGGCAGCTGCTCGCTGAGGTTGTCTCCTCCCTCCCTCCAACCACAGTCTCTAACCCAAATATTTACCGTTAGAAGTGTGTATGTCGGTACCAGTTCGAACATAATTCAGTCTTGTTTGTGCTCTCCTGATGATGAGGTGAAAGTCTTGAAACCGGTAGGGTTATACCGTTACAAAAAAATGGAATAAACAGTGTTTGATCAAACACATTATAATGTATTTTAATCTCCACAAAATTAATGCCTTAACTATAAATAATAAAACTAATTAAATTTGTATTAAAAATTAATTAAAAAAATGTTTTATTTTGGTTATTATTTTTACCATGAGATATAGGTATGACCTCCGTTCAATTGAAACTTTTTCCACATTTATCATATCATAATATTTAAAACCTACCCACTTTATGCCCGAATTCATAGTCCAGCCTTAATACTAATTTTTACTTCTTGGAATTTCGTGATTCGTATTCAGATACGGACCTCATACTCTCGAAACTTTCAAGCTAGAAAACGAAATCATATGACTATATTATTTAAGAAAGCTACAATAAATTCGCATAAAATTTCATTTTAAATATTAATTTCTTCATTAAACAAAATAGTGAGATTCTATTTCTTGCGTTCCCATATACCAAAGTTGAGTGAGAGTAAGATGTGAATAACGTCGCTTCCTCACCCATAGCGGTTTTTTAAAATGAATGTAACTACGTCATACACTGGCACACGTTTGATTGTATTGATGAATTTATCCCTGATTTTCACAAAATATCTCCGATAAGTGCTAATTATTAATAATATTATTTTTTTCATTCAGTGCGTAAATATATTACGGAGGAATACCTAAAATCTGAACCCAGTATTTATTATATTTATATAGATATTAAAGTTTTTAGAAGCAATGTGTACTAGTTACACATCACAGTGAAAGAAGTGTTAAATACACACTTTAAACTAAATTACTTTAAAAGTCATCAATAAGTGAATTTCACCTAAATAGATGTGATATGTATTCTCAATTTGAAAACCACTTACACTGAAATAGCAACAAAAAAACAAAAGATTCTAAAAACCTTAAAGACCTGTTTTTTTTCATTGATCTTACAGATCGCTCCTCACGCTGCCAGCGAAATCAAAACGCAGTAAGTGCAATAGACGAAACGGCGAGCCATTGTTAAGTGCCATTTGTAACACGAGACCCGCCTGCTCTTTGATTCTGTGCGGACTGGGATTGGGATGACAGGGCCGTAGTAGGGAGATTAGAAATTATCAATTTAATTTGTCAGCTAAAGGCGAAAGTGAAAACGAGTGGTATTTTTTAAATGTTATTTTGTTTCACATTAATTTTAATTAATCAGCTTAATTTATCAGAGAAATGAAAAAAAAATCAAACAAATTCCACATTTTCATGTAAGCAGTGTAATACAAAATAAAAAGTGAATATAAACGAATTAAACACAAGAACAAAACATACCCGTATAATTTACATAATTCATAATCATTTTTCACTTTTCTTTCGTAACTAGTAAGGCCATATGAAAGTATTTCAAATACAATGTTCATACTGATTGCCCAATCTGTGTATACTTATGCAGGAGTTATGATTTACAAACAATTTGTTGTAACTACATCACCTAAAGTATTAATATAACATACCAGTAGATTTTTTTATCCACTTTGCACGGATTTCTCATGTTACACAAAGAGGGTTTGCTTCTAGCGTTAGCTTATTCGTTAGGGAAAATACCAGCCAAGATTCTTCTCATACTGCTAGACGGTACCGAAAATATATCAACCGTGTCATTCAGTTGGTTCAATATCTCTATACCACGCGTGACTGAGTGTTTAGCCATGATATTCGTCCTGTAAGTTGGTATGTAGAACAGAGGGTGATTCCTTGCACGGCTATATTTATTAGGTACATATGAACTTAGTGCTTCTAGAATCGCGGGACAGGCAAATCAATATACTCGTACAAAGATTTCTTCGTAATTCGTTTTGTTTGGTAAAATTTCTGCGATTTTCATCGCAAATGAAGTTCCTAATCTAATGACCACAACCCCCATCTCCCTATTCTTCCCCTTTACTTGGATTTTTTTCATTAGTCAATAGTGACTTAGTGGGTTCGAACACCGAGTGATTTATAATGCTTTTGAGAAGAGTCTGCTCTCTAAACGACGCTATATCAACTGTACTTTTATTATCATTATTGTAGAATTTCTTAATATCAATAATGAAATTGATGAGAAAGTTCTACAATATAAATAGTTATGATGCTGGCGGAATGGTTGGTGCCACCAGCCTCAAGAGATCAAAGTAAGAAAGGATATGAGACTAAATTGTTTTTCAAAATACACAATCTCTTTTGTAATAAGGATTTTAATCTCGATTCACGTATGCTAATATATTTGTCGTTGTCACATATTTTTCGTACTGCTCTATAATGATAAAGCATAGATACTCACTTAGACCAACACAATTGAACTATAACTTTTTAAATGTAGGGCTATCGAACAATGTTCTGTTTCATGGGTTGATAAAGTCCGTATTTGGAACTGTTGAAGAACATCTTGAAACTGATGAATAAAGATAGAGAACTATCTTTATTCTGCCGTTCAAGTATTACCCACTATGAAGAGAAAAACATGAGATACATTTAACCGATATTTCCAGAAAAAAATCAAGCTAGAAGAAGTGCGGGATAAGTATAATTTCCAGAAGACTAGCTTAATAAATAAAAGTATTAACAGAGTCAATTTGTGTCCAATGACTAGACTCGCTATTTATTATGTTTTGTTTAAAACTATCTCTATAGTCTAATTGTTAAGACATTGAACTTTCGTTTGAGGATTTCAGGTTGGTTCCTGATGGTAGCCAAAAAGTCTGGTAAATGAGTTTGTCTGGCAATAACACTCGCGTGCGCTGGACGTATGTGAATGTTGTTGAATTTTCACAAGCTTTAGTATTACTAAAACGTGTAATAACGAACTTCGAGTTCCGTACACAAGTGGTTATATAGCCCTGAACTCGATGATAATTTGTCTCCCAGCCACGCGATATACCTTTAGCGTGGTGCTTAATTCGATACGTCGTCGTGATGATTTCGATTTGTTTGTATTTAAAATGAAATACAAATATTCAGGAATGCGAACGAAAATGAGAGTGAATAGCGGGTAAATAATAACAAGTCTTGACAGTTGAATGAATAATAATGTTTATTTGACTACCAGTAGGTATTTTATAGTAGTGAGTGAATGTGCTCGCGATATATACTTTGTCTCACTCCTGCGCGTGCACTAGTGTAGCGGGTAGGATATTTATTTGCCGAGACGGCGAGACAAAACGCAAATACTATTTGTGAGTACACATTGTTGACGTTTCTAGTATGTGACAATTGTAGATAGTTCAGAGTTTGATTCATCGGTCGTTGACCCTGTATGTTTACAATTTATTTTAACAACAAATTATGTTTGACAATTATTTATTTATTTAGGGGACGTAGGTACGCTACATACCCAACGTCAGTAAGGATATATTCAGGGGATATGGGAATGGATGAAAAAAAAATATCATTAAAATAAATCATGTAAACTAAAATCCCTGATTTCTCCCCTGTCCCCTTCAGTGGCAACCGACAGTCTAGCTATGTGATTACAAACGGACACAGAAAGCATCGCCCTTTGTGTGTAACTATGGCGTTCTACGCGCTGGGCCCGGCCTACCTACCCCTCTACCTCACGTTCCACCTTCCTACAGTCCCGCCTTCCACCCGACACCTTCTTTTTCACGTTAATTCGATTCCTATTCCTTTTTTATTAAAGCATTGAATTTCTATCATTGTTATTTTTAATGGAGCGTTTTGAGTTTGGAGCGACAATGAATTGTCCTATATAAGCTCAAACGACTGTTTGAAAAGTATTTCGACATTTTAGAATATGTTATAATATAACCAACGTCAATAGCCTTAATAAAATCAACGGCACCTATTGGTTTTTTTTAACATTTTATAATTGTTTTTTTTTTTAGTTTATGAAGTAATCTATTTTACAAACATTTTCCAAAAGATTTATCTATGGTATAAACAAATTAATATCTTAAGAACTAATCTAATTTATATATCATAATTATGAACTAACTTTATTATAATTTCCTACATGTCATTTTTAAGACTACCCATTTATATCGGATAAAATAACGAATAATTTATATCACAAAATAAATTATGTGAGTGCTTTTTGAGTAAATATTGTTACGAAATAGCGCTGTATGATTATGAAGATTATTTTTAAGCAAACACACTTACGACTGGGTTACAATAAAGGTAGGTTTTTTCATTCGGATTAGAAATGAATTAGGTCGAAATTCAATTGAATAATGATGTCATTATTGTTCAAGTAATCTTTTTTAGACCGAGGAAAACATGACTTGAGCAATCGCACTAGATTTTGAAAGAAAATAAAGTGAGAAATACGAATAGTAAAAGATTTCGCTTGACTAGATGGATGAATCAAAAATCGAGAGTTGTCCTCTCTGCCTACCCTGCAAGGGACAAGAGTGATGATATGTATGTATTTAAACAAAATAAAATTTAATGAGTTAAGAAATATTTACGTTAATTAAAAATAAAATTCCATAGGAAGGAACTTAACCTAAAAACATGCAGATAGGTACCTCTCTTAAGTTTATGGTAATGAATTTCGCGACATGGTAACACTTGGAATCTAAACTTTTGAAATAAGAACCCTCTTTCCTTTGTGGGTGTTTTATTTTTTTAATTAACATTCTATTAAGGACAGCATATGCTTTGCGTAAACGTTAGAATGCATTTAGATATAGGGTGATTCGAATATTTTTGCGCATACGGACTAACTTTTTATTACTCATCCACGTTTGTCTTTTTTCAACGATAAAGTGTATTGTTTCAGTTCCTCTATATTATTTTCCTTTCCCATCGCACTTCTCCTTCCGAGTCGTTCGTTGATGGCATTTTAAAATGTTTGCCTTTATTTCCTGATGTATTTATTGATGTATAATATTTTGATTTACTTTTTTCATTCCTTATGTTATATTTAAGTTGGATAGTTTACAGTACAACTTAATGGTGTTATTGCCATATGACAACCTCTTCCAGAAAACCAAAAAAGGGTACAACTTATTAAGGGACCTTATTTGAAAAATAGACTGGAACCTGGATTTAATTATTATATCTTTGGTGCCCAGATTTTTATAATGGAATCCTGTATGCTTTTCACTAAAAGCTTGTTTTACACCTTTCTAGTTCAATGGAAGTGATTGTCACATAACAAGAAACCCTCCACATTGTACTGTTTACAACGAAAATGAAATACATAAGAACTTTTAATCCCACGCCTAAAAATGTTCATAAATGTGCTTAATTATTCTCTAGTTGATTGAAAGTCATTGCCGATTAGCAATAAACTCGTCTATTGTAAAATTATTTAGATATACGTAAGTCGTTTTCAGCGCATGCTGAATCGAGAATCGTCAATAAATAAAAGTTAAGATTAAAAACAAAGGGTCTCATTCTGGTAAAACAGTTGGTCAGGTAACAATAGTCCGTGCCGAGTTTGTGTGCAAGTCTTATGGTATCTTCATGTGCGGTAGTGCTAACAATACCTGCAGTGACGAAACGAACGTATAGCGTTCCTACTTGCATGGCTCAAAACCCTAATGCGCAATTACTGGGGCGAAGACAATTTTAACTCCAGACCACGCTCTTCAATATGCCCGAATCACCGGTTCGGTTGTGTTGAGGGTACCATACGAAAGGGAAAAAATCCATTATGAAAAGAATATTTTTATTTTTGGTGAAAAATATTTATCAATTTTAGCGTCACCCAGTAGCTAAAACGGCCATTAGCAGTGTAAAGCGCGCCACGCGAGTTTGCGCGCGCTTTCAATATCTAACCCCAAATAGGAATAATTAAAATGACCATTTGAATTTTGAACGGGAGACAGCCGGTGTTGCCACAAGCGTGACATTCATTCATTTATTTTAGTCTTCTCCTTTTTTGTCATTTTAATGCTATTAACTTTGATGTAAAAATATTTTTCGTTTTCGTTTAGATGCAATCGAAAGGTGCCTGCTTAATTTGACATTGACTGTAGTAATTATTTTATATGTTAAATAATTTAAATTGAATATTGTGACATTCAATTTGTAAAACTCTTCAAATGATTAATGGATTTTGTCAAGATATATTCATAATTATTGCGATTGTGTCCGAAATATATCTCGATCACATGGTTATTTATCAAATATTTATTTATTCAAATGCTTTATCGCAAAGTGTACAATATAGCACGTTTATTACTAAGTGGCAATCTCAGCCAGCCATCAATAGTTTTGAAGGTGGGGAAAGATTTATATTATCAATCAGCAATAAAAAATATTAGAATAAAGATGAGAGCATTTTTGTAGTCTAATTGATATGAATGATGGACGCCATTTGGCAGGGTAGATTACTCCGCTATGACATTACGGCTTGGGAGTGAACTGTTGGAAAGGGTGAAGCAATTCAAGTACCTGGGCAGTATGATAACTACATCTGTCGACCCAGATATGGAGGTGAAGTGCAGGATTGAAGCAGCCCGTAGTTCATTCAACAAAATGAGATCAATATTCTGCAATGATAAATTGAATCTGAAACTAAGGCAGAGAATGTTGAAGTGCTATGTTTGGTCTGTTATGTTGTATGGCTCGGAAACATGGACGCTGAAGGTTCATACTATGAATCGGTTGGAAGCGTTTGAGATGTGGTTGCACAGGAGAATGCTTCGTATATCGTGGACTGATATGATCACCAATTCGGAGGTCTTGAGGAGAGCTAATTGCCGTAGACAGCTGCTGACAGATATTAAGGTCCGAAAGATATCCTATCTGGGTCACATTTTACGTGGAGAGAAGTACGAAATCCTCCAGTTGATACTGATGGGCAAGATCAAGGGGCAGTGTGGTCCTGGTAGAAGACAAACATCTTGGCTGCGCAATATAAGAGACTGGACGGGGATGGGGCGTGTGGAGGACCTGTTTCGGGTTGCGTAAGATAGAGAAGCCTTTGCCAGAGTGATTGCCAACGTCGGGGGGACCTGATAAGGCACGACAAGAAGAAGTTGATATGACGTCTGTCTCCTAGTCCGAGGGTTGCGGGTTTGATTTTTCACTCAAGACCGTGTTTTTGGTTGATTCGAAAAAATTTCCACACAACGAAAGTCTAATACATTTTTTACAGCTGATAAGCGCCTAAGTCGAAACGGCTATTTTTGAGAAATCAAACTAATTTTATACAAATGATATATGGTTCATTAAGGTTGTTTAATGTTTACGACCCCGTGGCCTAATTGGTAAAAACGACTGTCTTCCAGCCCGTGGGTTGCGGGTTCGATTCCTATATTTTTTTTAAAACGATTTCAGTCTGGTATTCATTTAAGAGATTTTTAACACAATTCTGGTTGGTTGGAAGCGATTGCCACATAGCAGCAATACAGTTGTCAATAATGCAATAAAAATTACGGTACAAAAATCATAGGAACAAAAGAGGAAATAAAACATAAGACTGCATAATAAAACAAATCGATTTGTTTTATTCTTATGTGTACATGGATAAAAAATAGTACTGACTTATTGCTATACAGCAATTTCTGACAACCAATCAGCTTATCTATCATTGTCTTCAATGGGCAAGGCATGGAAAAAAGATTGGCAATAACGATTTGTATGACACTTTCGCTGTATACATTACAAGTGGTAACCTCCATGGCCTAGTTGGTAAAACGCCTTTCTCCCAACCAGGAGGTTGCGAGTTCTAATCCCGCTGGAACCCAGATTTTTTAAAAAGTATTCCACCCTGGTTTTCACTTAAGGTCACTTTAACATCTTTCTGGTTGGCTGAAAGAGATTATCACATGGTCATAACTCCGCCAGGTTGTACTGTGTACAAAGAAAGTGTATTATACTCGTAATACAATAATCTTTTTCAACTAACCAAAAAGTGTTTATCGATACCTTAAGTGAAAACAAGACAAGATTTTTTTCTGAAAGAAAAAAAATACAGCCCTTTATATATTCTAATAGACATAAAAACAAAAAAATTTTTTTTATTTTTTTTTTTCACCCATTCAATATAAAACAGTGTGTGACGGCACAAATTTATGTATATTTGTATTTAATATTATGTATATATCATCATATTTATATATGTATTTAATCGTTTATAATTTCTCATAATCATTCATAAAATCAAAACAATTACCACAAACCTATCCTTTCCCGATTCCCAAAAAGATCCAAAAATTTCCAATAAATATCTTAACAGTCAGAACTTATCCGATGAAGGAGTAAGGTGTCCTACCATCGGACCGAAACTCCGAACAAGCTATCCATCACTTGTAGTCCACCTTAAGTATTAGCAGGGAGGACCAAGGTCTGAGTGAATGTGATGGAATACAAGTAGCCTGAACGAGTGGGCATGTACCTACTTGCTAAATAATTAGTTGTAAGAATTGTTGTCTAGTAATAAGAAGTAGTTAGGTGTTAACTATATTTCGACGACCTCCGTGGCCTGGTAAGACACTTGTCTGCCGATCCGGAGGTTGCGGGTTCGATCCCCGCTGGAACCTAGATTTTTTTAAATAGGATTCCAGTCTGGTTAACACTTAGAGCCTATTAAAACATCGTTCTGGTTGGTTGGAAGAGATTGGCACATGGCAATAAACTCGCCAGGTTATTAAAAAAAAAAACTATTTCTAAGAAATTAAATACCGTACTGTATTGTAATGTATTACACTTGTACACAGTACAACCTGACGGGGTTGTTGCTATGTGGCAATCTCTTCAAACCAACCATAAAGATGTTTAGGTGACCTTATATGACAACCAAACTTGGTTTCAGCGAGATTTGAACCCGCAACCTCCGGGTCGGGAGACAGGCGTCTTACCAACTAGCCACGGAGGTAGTCGAAATATTAAAATTATTAAAAATAAAATGACAAGTAGGAAATAAAAATGAAGTCAGTTCATAGTTATGTTATAATACGAGTATATAAATTAGATTAGTTCTTAACATAGGCATTTGTATATAGGTATAGACATTGTCAAATGTTTGTGATAAAGTTTACTTTATTAAATTTAAAAAAAAACATCTTCGGTTCACTCGGCTCGACTTTGCAAAGATCCTTCTAGCTCAATAAGCTGTGCTACATCCTTATGAATATTTAAAAATAAACTAAAGAAGCATTATTTATCTTATAATATTCCTAGTCGTATAATTTCCACCTTATTCCCTATTTTCTATGAGGTTCATTTTTATAAGTTTTCAAAAATATTTTATTTTATTTATTTATTATTTATTTATTTGTTATTTATTTATTATTTATTATTTATTATTTTATTTATTTATTATTTATTTATTATTTATTTATTATTTATTCATTATTTATTTATTATTTATTTATTATTTTTTTATTATTTATTATTTATTTATTATTCATTTATTTATTATTTATATATTATTTATTTATTTATAATTTATTTATTATTTATTTATTATTTATTTATTTATTATTTATTTATTTATTTATTTATTATTTATTTATTATTTATTTATTATTTATTTATTATTTATTTATTATTTATTTATTATTACATATGACAAGAAATATACATAATTTGTGAAAAAAGAACTGGTAATTTAATTTGGACACACAATTTTAATGGATCTGGGTTTGTTGCCTTTCATTTGTCGTATCCCCAGTAAACTAGGCCTGTATTTCACTGAGAATATTTAGCATGAAAAAATAAATGGATACTTCTTACCGATTTTTGATTACACAAAAACCAAACCCCGTTGCACGTCTCATCAACCTGACAAACAGTGACACTCAATTACAACTGGAAACATCATGCGAATCAAACTATTCACACATCATCACTCCAGAAAGACCAAACTTGTTCATCCCATAATATACCGCACACAATCATAAGAATAAAAACAAAAACAAAAGTAAAAACCAAAAATGAAACAAAAATAAAACCAAAAATGTTCATCCCATAATATACCGCACACAATCATAAGAATAAAAATTATCACAAAAATATACAGAAACACAAATACAAAAATCAAAACAACAAGAAGAAACCCACACTCAAGAGCCTACATCAATCTTTTCCACACGTCATTCATCCTGAAAGCCCAAGTATTCAAAATCCTGTCGCAATAACAACCACGCTCCTATCGACTGTCTAAATGGTTTTCCTTCCTTTATCTTTATTAAATACGGCACGCCATTGTACTTCATGGGAGCCAAATCAGCATATTGCCTTTGGGCAAAAGAGGTTTTAACTCTAGGGATGGTGAACATTTCATTAGTTGCCATGCGTGTCATGTGTCTCTGCTGAGTCTGCATCTTCCCTTTCTCTCGATGGTAGTGCCAGAGAATGGATTTGAGATGTAAATTGGCTGTGTTCAGGACCCGATACTCTCTGAAAAGCTCCGCCGTGGTATACCGGATATGATATGTCAGTTATATCTGGTTGATTGGAAGAAATAGATTTAAATCAATTGGCATTATCAGAAGTATTTTTCCCTCAAACAGAAAGTATTAAAAATCAAATTCCGAACAAAAAAATTGTTAACCGAACCATAAACAATAAATCTAAAAAGTGCCACTTCAAAAAAAAACATATTTATTCCCATAGACTAAAAAAAACTAAGTACCCTCTCATAGTAAGCCCCCGCTGAAACAATTCAATTACCATAAACTACGATCACCCACCGGTCACGTGGCGCAAATTAAAAAAAAAGTTTCGTTTTGTAAATGGAACGGGCCACTCGAGCGACCAATCAGAGAGACGGAAGTCGGACATGCGTACACTTGAAACATGAAAGGGCGGGAAATTAAGTTGTTGAGTTGACGTTACGTTGCATTTTTTAAATACTTTTATTAATAATTTCAAGAGGGTTTCGGTTTAAAATGTAATAATTGAATTGCATACGTACCGTTTTCTGCTGGGGTAGTCAGAGACGACAAAGCGCTAGACTGATATTTGGGTACACGTATTTCGCCTGTTTCACATCACTGTGCCTTATCATACAACAAATGCTTATTTTCTCTTGCCTCTTAAATTTTCTTCTTTCAAAATATTATCTTGATCTAATCATGCTTTCTTTGGTCTTAATCTACAACGCCTACGACTTACATTTTTGTACTGTAGATAAATTTTCTTTGTCTATCTTCATTTGTTCCACATGTCCAAACTACTCAACATTCACTTCATCCTTAATTACTTATTTCCGTATTATGTCTAATATTGTCCCCCCATGTACTATTAATGTAACCGGACATTATCAAAATCTCCTAAGATGATAGTTCACTTGATCGCCCTTGAGGAGAGTTTGCTCTCTAAATGGCGCTATATAAATTATTATTTTATTCTTATTATTATTCACAACAGTATTTTAGACTCTGGAATCAGTTACAAACCATATAAGACTTGATCCGTCTTGGCATGCTTTAAAAAGCGACTGAAAAAACTCTTAATTTCTAGTCAGTAAAATAACGTGTTTCATTCCTGATTTTTCTTTTCCTTTCCTCTCCGCCATCTCTTCCTTTTCTTTTGATTGATGATATCTCACTTTATATGAAAAATAATGTTCGGGTGATTGTCCGTCTTTGCGGGGTTCGTGGGCATATGCTCACGTATGTGTTTATGAATTTCGTGGGGATGGATAGTCATTTGAATGATTTATGCGACCACGTAACTTGCTTCATTTATATTTGTCTTGTTAGTTGGTAGAGATTGCTGCCGTGCAATAAATCCGCCAGATTGTATTTGCAATAAAAGTGTTAAATTAATAAATAAAAATATTTTAGTACTAATAATCGAAGAGTTGTGAGGGATATCGAACGGTGTTTAACGTTAGGAAACAAAGTCAATGGGACACTTAAATATACGAGGGTCATCCAGAAACTAAGGTTACAAGGGCTCCTGAGGCCGGTGATTTTTTTTTGTTTCAAAGTTGTGTGCACCTGGCGTGTAGGGGGGATCCTAACGGTCAGTTTGTTTGGTTCCGCGTGTTTGTCGGCCATTTTGTTCAGTCACAGTAAATTCTTCCGATGGAGAGGTCGTCGTGGGCTCCTGCCAACTCTCGTACTTGCGAGACCCGCGCGGTTGTCAGTTTTTTGACTTTGCAGAACAATACCGCCGCGAATATCCATCGGAAGCTCATGGAAGTTTATGTAGTGATGTGATGAGTCGACAACATGTCACGAAGTGGGTTAAGTTGTTCAGAGAGGGCCGTACTGATACTCACGACGAGGCAAGGCAGTGATTTCTGACGAATTTGTGCAAACAATTGAAGAACAAGTGCGACATGTTCGCCGTGTGATGCTTGATGACCTTCATGAAAAATTTCCTGACATTTCTCGAAGTCTCCCTGGTAATATTGTGTCGGAAAAACTTGCTTGGTTACAAGAAGTTGTGTGCGAGATGGGTGCCCAGAATGCTCACACCGGAGCACCTTCAAAATCGCGTGACCGCCGCGCGTGAATTTTTGGATCGTTTTGCACAGGAGGGAGAAACTTTTCTGGACTCTATTGTAACGGGGGATGAGACGTGGGTGTGTCACTACACCCCAACAATTTTTCAACGATCAGGAGGTCGAGGAAGCTGTGAAGAAGTGGCTGAAAGGGCTGGCGGCGGAGGTC